>JAECUM010001723.1:0-118220 GCA_016617855.1 Megalonaias nervosa
ATATATATATATATATATATATATATATATTTCAGAAATAAAAACATTACAAAAACTAATTCATTCGAATAAATTATAATTAAATTCTGTTCTCTTTATCTGCTTTACTTTAAATGCTATGACGTAACATCCAGTTTGAAATGATGTTCTTGATAACATTGGGTAAAAAGTTCCAATCATTATAATGATATAAAATATGGTGTCATAAAAGAAAGTCGTCAATACCATGCTAGTAAAACACGTTTTAACCCAGTTGAATTTAATTTTCCTAGTGACAAATTGCGACGAGAATTACTCGTGTCAGTAGTAATATGTGGCACTTGGGGATATTAAAATTTGTATGGCACTATGGGATCGAGAGGAAAATTAATGTTAAATGAATATGAAATTTTCCATTGGCACCGTACGTTTTTTATCGCCTTTTCTATATTTGTTATTTTTTTATTATTTCTTATTCCAATACTCAAAATGTTTATTGCAATTACACATAACGTCATCTACAAAGCACATCCTTGGCTAAAAGAGCTCTATCTTAATTCTTTCAGTAACGGCTTCATTCACTTGTACTTTGGAGCGTATATTATTATTATATAATATTTCAACCCACTTTCAGTAGTATTTATCAAAATCAAATTTATTAATGTTTGTTACACATTTCTGTTCCATCATATCAAGCCCCTTTTTCTTGGTTGATCAAAATCACTGAACCTTGTTTTCTGTATACTCAAATATACATTTTTATTGATAGAGTATTATTTACTGTTTGTCTCCATTTTCCCCCACAAAATTGGTATTTATTTATAACTGGTCCTAGGCATTCTTTTATTCCATTTAATGCTATGTTACTCAGTATTTAATAACGATATATGTCGCCAATTATTTTAACTATCAACTTTGCCTTTGTATGTGATTGTTATAACTCCTTCTCTAACTGAATGCGTCATTTCATTATTAAGAAATATACTGGTGTATACCACTTCAGTAATCGAAGTCAGGTTTGATTTAAATTTTTAAATAGAAAGTTGATGATAATCCATCACTACCTGAGGATCTGTCCATATTTAGTTGAATGATAGCTTTAATATTTGTCATCGTAAGATATAAGTCTCACAAAGATGTTAGTTCTCTTCATTTAGTTTTTACGAACATTACGTCAGCATAGTATTTCTCTGTATTTCCATATTTATTTATTTTATTTTTTTTTTGTTATGTACAATTGCCTATTATAATGATAAATTTCTTACGGCACATTTGCTCTGTATTGTAATCCCGTTTACATTTTATATTAAGTTCTTTCAGTTCTCTGTATTCTCCTCTTCTCATTTCTTCCCCTGTTTCTATCCCTTGCCCACTTTCGTACAACCAATAAAAGTTATCTGTTCTTATTTGTTCTCCTTTTTCTTTCAATCTTTTAATTTCTTCAAGTATCTCTTTTCTTTTCCATTCACGATCTTCTTCATTTTCTACTGCTATTTTTCATTCTTTCCCTAGCATTTTTAGTAGTTTATGGGGGTACCGTAGCCTCACGTAGACCGTAATGTTAATTTTAGGGGGTTGCACCGTAGCCTCAAGATTTATAGCCTCAAAATATCACCCTGGTGCACTCTAGCCTCAATGGGAATGTTGTATAGGGACAATAGGAATGGAACAGGTAGGATGACGTCACGGAACTGGACACTTGCAACAGTGTAGCAAGTGGCTGACCTGAATACGAGCAGCCACTCTAGGTAGAGACAAATACAATAGAGAGACATAGACATAGGACATATATAACACATAGATAACACATATATGGCAAAGTGAGAATAAATATCTTTTACCAGGCATAGGAAGTGGCCCTGAAAAGGGTCGTTATTTGTTATGTTAACACCATTCCGTTAACATAGAGGGCATCGCATAGGTCTTCTTCTCTTCCTCAAACTTTGTCTAATCTCTGGTCCATAAATCAGGACTCGCTTCAGACAGCCTTGTCTCTCCACATAGATCCTTCGTTTCCAAAGTGCTGGATCAGTGATCTGGGTAATTGCCCATGATGATCTGGCATACATGGGATAGTCCGGGTTGAACAGCATCGATGATAGGAGGGTAGACGATTCTACGTTGGTCCACATCTTGTGACGAGGAACAGGTGAAGCCAATGAAGTGAACCCGCGTTTATTTATAGTGGAAGACGGGATCGAAACGGATTGAAATTGTTCACCATTCCCAACACGCGTTACAAAATTCAGCCACTTCGTGGAGTCTGTCTTCCAATCCGAAGAGAACTGCCTGTGACGTCATATTCCCTATATAGGTGCGCTAGGGTCTGTGCGCAGTGAATCGATGCGACATTGTTTTGTGAAACATGACGGAAACTAAGAAGACGATGAATTGGGGTGCACCGGCTTTGGAGACGAAAAGCGATGGCATAACAGTGGCTACTAAAGTTAACACAGCGCTACTACCTGAAGAGACCGATTTCAACTGGGATTTAGTAGATTTTCTCTCTTCGCAAGAATGTGTTCCAGTACCAGTACCTTCGCCACCTTTCTCCTTCTTTACCACACGTCGAGGATTTTAAACAGAGACAGAAAGAAGAATTGGAGAAATTTTTACAACAGCAGAAAGAGGCAGAACAAGCATTTCTCCTTGAACATCAACAGCGAGAAGAAGAGGCAAGAAGGAAACGACAGGAAGAAGCAGCAAAGAAGAAACAAGGTCTAGGAGAGAAGCAGAACAGTGAACCTCAAAAAGTATCGGTACTCTTGGACATTTTGGCCGAGTTAAGAAGTTTGAAACAAATGTATCAGACTTCTTTATTACGACCTAAGAGAAAAAGACCTTCCCGAGCCAAACAGTATAATCCGGTTAATACTCCGGAGATACCACCCCTAGTGATTTCTGCCAAATCATTAAAAGGAGCAAGTCCAGAAGTAGGTCTTGGTCGTGACAAAGGCTTAAGGCAGTTGAAGCTGATTGCTTCTCGTTCCTGAGTTTGTTCTAAGAAAAAAAATAAACACAAAACGGTCCATTTCAGGGCCACTCACTTCTTTCGAACAGAGATAATACTCATTTTGCCAAAATCAATTAAAACTCAAAACCCTTTTATTTTTAACCCTATGATGTATGTGTGTGAGTGCATGAGTGTAGGCCTTATTATTCGAAACAATCAAAACCAAGAGACACTTACGTTTTTCAGTCTGGTATATTCTGGTTCAAATATTTACAATCCAATATCACAACACAACACTTTTCAAAAACAGTTCATAGACTTCTTCTGTGTCTTTTTTCTTCTTTCACTGTCTCTGTTTTTTTTTTAAATTTCTTCACTTTCACAGTTTCTTCCTTCTCTTCTTCCTCACTCTTTTCTCTTCTTCTTTTCCTTTCTGTCTTCTCTTTCTGAACGTGTCGGGGTTCTTCTTTTGCCGAGGGTACCTATTCTTTTTCCTCCTCCTCCTGCTCCTGTTGTCTCTTAGGGAAGTCTGAAGACCAATGTCCTTTCTCTTGACGATGATAACAAGTATTTTGACTTTTGTCTCTTCTGACACTGGGCTTGCTTTTTTGACGGTCTGGAATTCTGTAGCCCAATGCCCTTTCTTCTGACAGAGTTAGCAAGTATCTTGACTTTTATCTCGAAAGGAGGGGGAGTAGTCCATCGGTTTGTCTGAAGAAAACTTTCTTATGACACCTCGCAAAGCTCTAATCAGAAGTTCGATTTGTGTGGGTTCTTCCATCGTGTTGAACGGTTTGAGAGCAAAATGAATACTGAGAGGGAAGGCACCAGTCCTTTATACATACACTGAGCCTGACATGGATATATAGGGGTCTATGGCTTTTCAAATGTAGTCATTTGACTTTTTGCAGTCAAGATAAAACGATCGCATCATTTCGTAAAGAAAGGGGAAGAATTTAAGAGGCAGAAACGTGATTTATCGCCTCACACAGTAGCTGAAGTCTTGGCTCAAATTCATGCCAGCGATTTTGAAGATGAGATGAGTGAACCAGAATCCAAACCCAGAGAGTCTACACCAAGTCAAAGTCCATCACCATCAGTAAACCCTGAAAAGTATTTCCACATCCGAGAGACGGACAAACGCTCCTCCAGAAAATTTAGAACTACAGCCTACAAGTACACGGTGAAGTTTAAAGATTTCAAGTCAGACGTACCGTTGGAGAAAGCAGAAGGGTTCATCACCAATGTGTGGGATTCTTTGTTAACCACACTGAAACAGCAATGTGAAGCCAAAGAAGACGATCGCTTGAGACTTTCCATTCATCACGACAGTTTGAAGTCCCCCGTTTGGATCGAGTTTAGCAGACCGACAGAATTGACACCTTCCAAAGTCATCGACAAGATTCAACACGTGCAACAATCCAACGACAAGTTTTACATCACCGATGGAAAAGCAACACTGTTCATGACCCACGTGTCTCTTCCCCATGGGACCGGACGCAAAAAGGTGTTATTGGTGGACGACCTTCGTAGCGTCAAGCGTAGCACGGTTCAAATTAACAATCTTCAAGACAAGATGTGTTTAGCCCGTGCCGTCGTGGTGGGACGAACGTATGCCGACAAGAACGACACAGCAGAATGGAAAAGGGCCTTGAAAACTATTTGACAATCGAACCGAGCCAAACAACGAAAAGAAGCAGAACTCCTGTTACAGCAAGCGGGGATATCCAAAGACACACCCTGTGGCATTCCTGAAATGCAAATATTTCCAGACGTCTTGGCTCCACGCTACACATTGAAAGTGCACCCTCAAGATGTGCGCGGATCTCTGTTGTTTCGAGGCAAACATTTCAAAGACGGAAAATACATTCACATCTATCAACACGATGAACATTTTGATGCCATTACCAGTATCACTTCATTATGGGATATAGTTATTACTGCGAGAAATATCACTATGGCTATAACAATCGAGAGCAACACAAGCATTGTGGATCGAAATGTGAGGGATGTTTAGTCTCTAAGCCCTGTCTTGACCAAGGACAAGAACGAGTGCATTGCTCTCCTTGTCAGCGAACGTTTGTCAGTCCAACCTGTTACCAACAACATCTAAAGACGCAAGGTTCACAGCGGAAATGTGCTTGTCCACTCCTGAGATTATGCCCAACTTGTGGACAAGGCATACGTACCAATAATGCCAAGGCTCACGTCTGTTCAGGAAAGAAGCGATGTCATATTTGGCACAAAAGCATGGACTTGGAACACCGATGATACATTCAAAAATACCATTCCAAACATGAAGAAGAAGAAGATAATGACCAGAAGAAAGGGAATTTCATCTTTTTCGATTTCGAATGCATGCAAGAAACTGGCATTCACATTCCTAATTTTTGCGTGGCTCACTGAGCGTGTGAGAAGTGCATCCAAGAGCCTATCTTTACTCATTGCCCTCACTGCAGCAACATTCCTGGAGGACGTGAAAAAATCTTTCGGGGACCAAACACGCTGACCGATTTCGCCCAATGGACTTCAAACCCTATCGATGAGACGTGGAGCCAAGAAGACATCGAACGTTACGGAGATTGTCATCGCTATGCCACGGTGATGGCTCGCAATTTCTTGGGATACGATGGACAATTTCTTTTCAGATACTATACGGAACAAAGTACCGAACGTCCGAAAGTGACTTTGAACGGAGCCAAAATCATTTCCATGCAAGTGGGACAAGTGCAGTTTAAAGATTCGATGAGTTACTTGGCCATGCCATTCAGTCGCATGCCTAAAACGGTTGGAATGACAGAAATGACCAAAGGCCATTTTCCACACTTTTCAATACCGAAGCCAATCAACATGCCGTCCTACCCCATTTGCCTGAGGCTCACTACTACGACCCCGACAACATGCGTACCGAACAACGAGAAGCTTTCTACGCATGGTACCACACTCACGCCTCGGACCCTTTCGACTTTCAGGAAGAAATGTTAAAATATTGTCGTTCCGACGTGGACATTTTACGGCGTTGCTGTGGAAAATTTCGAGAACTGTTCATGGAGTACGGAGAGATCGATCCTTTGAAAGAAGCCTGTACCATTGCCAAAGCGTGTTCCTTAGTGTACCGCCAACGATTCATGCCCGAAAACAACCTAGCTGTCATCAGTCCTCAAACGACGAACTTCGTCAAACGTCAATACTCGGTCAAAGCCCTACGCTGGTTAGATTACTTGTGCGACAAGGAAGACAAATGGATCCAACACGCTCGCAACGGAGGAGGCGAAAAAGCCATCGGAAGGTATTCGGTGGATGGCTGGGACTTAGAAAACCCCAAGATCGTGTATGAGTTTCATGGGTGCTTATTTCACGGATGTCCCATCTGCTACCCTCAACGTGACACTAAAAATCAGTTTTTACAACAGACCATGGAAGACTTGTACCAGGCCACTTGTCAACGGCGATGGAAGTTATAAGAGCAAGGATACCAAGTGGTAGAAATGTGGGAACACGAGTACGATCACCGTTTGAAAACCTATCCCGAGTTTAAGCTTATCGTGGAAAGTTGCAAGATGGTGGACCCACTGAACCCAAGGGACAGTTTGTACGGAGGACGGACGAATGCCACCTGTTTGCTGTACCAAGCCGACGAGGAGAAAGGAGAAGAAATCATATACTTCGACATGTGTTCACTGTATCCTTACGTGTGCAAATACTGTCACTTTACCGAGGGGCATCCACAATTGCTGACGGAACACATCGACGTGGACAACATTCGCCAATACGAAGGATTGATTAAATGTAAAGTCTTGCCTCCCACGTACTTGTACCATCCCGTTTTACCTCACCATTGCCAAGGAAAACTGATGTTTCCCTTGTGCAGTACTTGTGCCGAAACTTGCAACCAAGACCAACCTTGTCAGCACACTCAGAAAGAACGCGCCTTGACAGGAACGTGGGTCAGCGTGGAATTGTTCAAAGCTCTGGACCTGGGATACCAACTGTTAGAAGTGTACGAAATTTACCACATTCCCAAGACAGAAAAATACCACAAGGGCGACGAGACCCAGAAAGGCATTTTTG
Organism: Megalonaias nervosa; assembly: GCA_016617855.1. Taxonomy (NCBI): domain Eukaryota; kingdom Metazoa; phylum Mollusca; class Bivalvia; order Unionida; family Unionidae; genus Megalonaias; species Megalonaias nervosa. The sequence goes on from JAECUM010001723.1 coordinate 7,004, forward strand.
CAGACTACGTGAATGCCTTTTTGAAAGTGAAACAAGAAGCCAGCCGCTATCCTTCCTGGTGCCACACTCCCGAAGACCAAAAAAGATTCAAAGACAAATACTGGGAGCAGGAAGGGATCACTTTAGACCACGTGGAGAAAAACGAAGGAAGGCGATCGTTTGCCAAAGTGATGTTACATTGCTTGTGGGGCAAAATGGCACAACGACCGTGTTTACCCAAGACGGAGTATTTGACAGAACCTTCCCGCTACTTCCAGATGATTCACGACAAAACTAAATACATGAAACACGTGGGCGTCGCTCGTGAGGACTTGATCTTAGTCAATTTCGAAGAAGAACAGGACTTTGTAGAAGCCGATGAATTTTGAAATGTCATTATTGCGGCCTACGTGACAGCCCATGCTCGCTTAAAACTGTATGAAGCTTTAGAACTGTTAGGAGATCGTGTGCTGTATTTTGACACGGACAGTTGCATCTACATCGATCGCCTGGGTCAACCTCACCCTGTCATCGAAGGAGACCGTTTAGAAGCCTGGACGGACGAGCATCCCGACGACAAGATTCAAAGTTTTGCAAGTGGTGGTCCCAAAAATTAAAATAATCTTCAAACATTACCAAACGAATTGCAAGAGAAGATCTACAAGGAAATTTGGCTGGGACTTGCCAGAGCAAAATCTCAATTTGTGACTGTAGAACTTTTATGTCGAGAAATTCACAAGAGGAAATTGACAAAAGTCAACAAATAAGTCAGATTTCTCTGGATCAAGGGTGCGTTCTTCCTAATATTCCGCTTTAGACCATTTACATTTGAAGATTTTATTGACATTCTTGACCGATTCCTGGAATGGCAGTGGTCAGAAATTACTCACTTTGTCCGTTACTTTCGCTCTAGGAGAAGTGTTTGACTGACATGGTCATGGATACTTTACAAGAGAACATTCGTGGTTTGCTGTGGAGTTGAGAGAACGCATTTATCGCGAGTTCGTCAAAATACAAGAGAAACGCAAAGAACCACTGCATCCGTTACGTCAACCATGTTTGAACAACTGGTACCTAAATGCTATAAGAGGACTGATTCTGATGAAAGTGTTCCAGTGGTCAGACATTGACGAATTGCGTGAAATTCATAAATTTTTGGATGCCACTCATTCAACTTACAAGGTGATCCTAATACACCGAATTCCAACGGACGAGTTAGAGGATTACAACAAATCTTTACAGGAACAATTCTTTCTAGTTCAACAGGAAACTTCTGTGCGACGTGTGGTGTGTGAGTTATTGACTAAACTTTTTTGGTACGGTACTAAAATAAAATCGAGGCTGTTCAAAAAGTACACTTATTACCTTACACCTAAGAGGGTATAAAAAAGGATTACCATGCCACGACCTTTATCATTCGTGATACAACAGATTCCGTGCAAGGAAATCAATGACACTATTCAAACGGTAGAGGATTACGTTCGTCTATTACGAGAACTGTGTCCATTGAATTGGGGTCGACCTGTGGTGTGTTTCTTAGTGACTTGCTTTCTAGAATTTCGTTTAGCAGCTGATTCCTTGTGGACTCTTTACGAACAGTACATACCACTCCAAAAAGCATGAAAGTGGTCCCTTTAAATGTACACGAGAGACTCATTCTGCTCAAAGCTTTGCGCTTTCATCTTGATACTTCTCAACATCTACGGGAAAACAAGATTCGTCAACTTTTAGGCACTGAAGATGTGTACGACGATGTGTGTGTAGCTTGTGACTTGCACCCTCACTGGAAAGATGTACGTGACTGGAAAAGTTGGGATTTTGAGGCTTGGACAAAAGAAGTGGCACACTATGCAAAAGATTTGTAATCCTAAAAAATTAAAACGTTGAGTGAAAAAAGTAACTTTTAAACCAGTGTTAGTAACAGTGCCAGAAGAAGAAGAAGAAAAAGAAGAAGTCGTGGCCGAGGAAGACTACTCTCTTCAGGACAGGACCGTTATCGACATCCCCGAAAGGCCATTCCGGGAGGACTCTTGTGTGACTGTGCCAAGGAGTGTAGAGACTCTAAGAACATTACACACTGCCCCTACGATTTCACCTCTTGATCACCACAAATATTGTACAGAGACTTGTTTATATTTCACTATCATCGTTTTCATGTGTCTTTTATTCATGTACTGAACCATTTGGATTTTATGTATATTTGTCTTTCGTGTTGTTCACAATTAAAGATGACAATAAACGTGTCCTGAAAAAAGTATAAAAACTCTTATCTTGTCTGTCTTCCTGACAAAAGTGACATTTCTTACACTACTATGGCTCCACAGAAAACAGCTTCTACCCGCAAGAGAGCGTCTCCCAAAAATTCTCCTGCAGCGGTGACACCCTCTTCCTCTTTAGCGACAGTGGCCGCTGCTTACAAAGTACCTGCCCCCAAAATCAAAGTCCAAGAGAGAACGGGTATGTTACAGAGTTTACTGGATTTGTCCAAGCAAGAACTGTCGCGATTTAGTCCGTTCCGAACTCCTCTACGACGTGTGTTGCCTGTCATCAAGTTGAAACGACGTGAAGAGAATCAGTGGCGACGCATTCCGGTATAAAAAAGACCTGAGGCAAACAATACGGATCAGTATTTTTCTGCTGCTGAACGCACAAAGATGTCCCCTCCAAGAACAGCACGCCGTTACCATCGTGTTCCTTCTTCGGTTCAAAAAGGAAGAACGAAAACGAAAAAGACAGTCACGGCATCCTAAAAAGCGCTTAGCCAAACAGATGTCACCCCAAAAAAGATATTCCTCTTCTACCCCCTAAGGAAAGAAAAGGAAAGGACTGCCACCTCGTTTAGCCAAACATTGGGACATGTTGTCCGTCCTGTCCAAAGCCCCTCCACCCATGCAAAAAAAAAAACTCATTCAAACTGCCTCCAAAGACATCACCGATACCGTGTGCGAATGTTGTCTGAATGTCTTGAAAGGCACAATACCTTTGTCTAAACACCAGAAAGAATACTTAGCCAAACATCGACACGTTCTTCGCCAAATGGTCCAAAAGAAAATACCCATTGGTCAAAAGAAAAAGATGTTGGTCCAACGCGGAGGAATTTTACCCTTTTTGCCCATGTTGCTGAAAGGAGTAATGGGAACAATAGGAGGACCATTGCTGAAAGGAGCATTGGGAAACAACCTGGGAGGATGAAGATAGAAAGGTCTAAGAAGATAAAAGGGACCTTTGGAGTCAAGAGATCTCAGACGTGATCCTTGAAATCCGATGGAAAGACGAAAACTGGCTTTAGTGCCTTACAAACGATGGATGGAACACCATCGTTGGTAAGAACAACGAACCCCGCATTTACCTCCCAATCCTCATTTGACCGAAATGTCCCAGTTACAACACGAATTGCAATCGTTGATGGATCGCAGCGATTTGTCAGAAACGGAAAAAGCGCAACGGTATGGTGAATTGTTGCAACGACTGCAACTCTTTCACCAGAAAGCTTTAGACGAAAGAGTTCTACCAACTCTGAAAGATTTTAAGACTCTAATGAAAAGTCCATCACCACCTCCAGTGGTCAAGACAGATGCAGCCCCACGGATGCTTGAGGAAGAAGAGGCAAGAGAAGTCTTTCAAACACCGTCAGCAGCTCCCATCCCTAGTAAGATTGCAGCGTCCTTGTTGACCCCTTCCCCTACACCCCAACGAGAAGAACTTAAAGCTTGGGTTAAAAAGATGATGTCCACTCCACCTTCGACAGAAGTGAAAAACAAAGAAGGGAAACCAGAAGTGAAAAAAGAAAAGAAGACTAAAGCCATCATATTACCACCACTACCATCACTACCTTCAACTTCTACACCCGTGGCACATCGGACACGTAAAGCCGTTTCTAACCCACCTCAGAGTACCATCAGCGAAGAGTGGATCACTTATTTAAAAAAATGGAGAAGGTGTTAGCCAGCATTTACTACAATCCATCCCATTCTGCAGGTTACGGAGGAGTTCAGAAATTGTATCGTGCTGCCAAAACTCGACTGAAAAGTGTTCGTTTACCTCAAGTGCAACGCTGGTTACAAGAACAAGCTACGTGCACCTTAGACAAACCCATTCGACGAAAATTTTCCAGAAGTCGCACCCGATTGGAGGGCATCGATCATCAATGGCAAGCCGATTTAGCTGATGTCTCTCATTTGGCCACCTACAATCGTGGTTACAAATATTTGTTTTGTGTCATCGACGTCTTTTCCAAAATTGCTTGGGTCGTGCCATTGACTTCCAAATCGAGCAGTGAGTTAGTGCGAGCCCTCAAACTGGTGTTGAAAGAAAGCGGGCGTCGCCCTCTTCGATGGCAAACTGACAAGGACACCGAACTTCTGAACCAAGCTTTCCAAAAAGAATTGAAGAAACGTGACATTCATTTTTTCACCACCGAGAATCCCGAAACCAAAGCCAACATCGTGGAACGTTTTCAACGCACCTTGAAAGAACGCATGTGGAAATATTTTACGCATCTTGCCACACCTCGCCGCACCTAGTCCAATCGTACAACCAATCTTACCATCGGAGCATTGGACGTGCCCCCCAAGAAGTGACTCCCGACAACGAAGTGACCGTCTTCGAGCGCCTATTTGGTACGTCCCCAACAGTGCCTGTCCCCAAGAAAGGTGGAGTGTTGGCATCAGGAGATTGGGTACGCATTGGCAAAACCAAACGTGCTTTCGACAAAGGTTACTTACCCAACTGGAACACCGAATTGTTTCGTGTCACTGAACGAGTGCGTGGCCGTTATCCTCCTGTCTATAAATTGGAAGACATGAACGGAGAAGTGTTAAAAGGAACGTTTTATTTGCCCGAGTTACAACGCGTGACCAAAAAAGAAGACGACGTGTACGAAATCGAAAGCATTCTCGATCGAAGAACTCGTAAAGTGGGAAAACGACGTGTCAAAGAAGTCAGAGTACGCTGGAAAAGATATCCTCCCAGTTTTGACTCTTGGATCGACGCTTCGCAACTCATCGACTATAAAAAGAAGTGACCGTCATGCCCTTCAACACAGCCTCAGCTACTGCAGTAACCACTCCTTCCCCCAGTTCTTCTCTGCAAGATCTAAAAAAGCAACCCTTGTGGGTGTGATGTGGAGAACGTGTGCCTAAAAGGCAAATCGTCTTTTTCTGCCATATCTTTATGGTGTATTATGTCATCGGTGCTGCCATTGCCAATTTGAGTTTGCAACAAGGAGACAAACAATTGTGGACCATTTTACTTAGCAGTTGCATTGGTTGCCTTCTTTCCAATCCGTCCCTGAAATATTCCTCTGACGGAAACAACAACGGGAGTCTTGTGTCCAACGTTAGTCCCCCTTCCAACAGGCACCAATGTAATCACAACAATCCTCTTTTAGACACTCCTCTGATTTCCAGTGACTCCTCGGACACTAGAACTGTGGAATTATGAACAACCAATTTTACTTAACGTTACCCAGTGACAATTCCATGGAGGTGTTTCCCAATAACACTTTGTCCTGTTTCTCGGCCAGATTACCTCAAGCCATCCAATTGGATCACGAAGCCCATTGGAAAGTGGCTTTAGTGGAAATGATTCACCCTACACAAATCAAAAACATCGTCGAAAATCAAAACACTTTTACGGTGGAAGGTCATGACCCGATAGTGCAACAAGCCATGGATGAACGCACCACTGTAGCTGACTTTATCAAAACACAAGACCCTAAAACTAATCGCTCCACTTATCTGTTAAAAATTCCTGCGGGCTATTATTTTAGTGGTCAACATTTGGTGAACTCCATTGCCGACAGGTTCAATTTAATGTTTGGTAAAGGCTTGGAGAAAGCCAGAAGAAGTGTCACGATCGAGTACCACAAAATAGCTCGTCGCCTACTGATCAACTTTTCAGAGGACAAAGTATTGGCCATTACATTTTGTCCTGAATTGCATGACATTTTGGGTGGAGACCCCAAGATGATCAAGATTAGAAACGAAATACCAGCCGTGACCGGTAACTTGGATTTTGCGAAACATTTTCAATTCCCTGTAGAAATGAACCAAGGACTGAATTTGATGTTTGTGTACACCGATGTGGTGGAGTACAACGTGGTGGGACACACCTCCGTACCGTTACTGCGTGTCATTCCTTTCAAAGTGGATTCTGCCACGAAGGCTGACGATGAAGGTGGAAACACCTATCACGTTCACCGCGAATTTGTACATCCTCACTATTTGCCCGACAGTAAGTCGTATTTCGATACTGTCAACATTACTATAAAAGGAGATCTTGGACAAAATATTTCATTCACCAAAGGGAAAGTCACAGTGAAACTCCATTTTCGAAAACGATTACTCTAACTTTTTGTCAGTCATGTATCCTGTGTACCAAGGAGTCGCTCGACAGCGAGGACATGGTTTAGGTGATATGCTAAAATCAGCCTTTCGTACAGAGGTTCCCGTTTTGAAACCGATGGTGACACGGGGATTGCACGCCTTGAAAGATGCCGCGTTGACGCAAGGTAAAGAATTTCTCCAAAATGTCATCATTAACAAACAAAATCCCAAAGAATCTTTCTTGAGAACAGGCACAAATGTCTCGCTTCAAACGAGTAAAGACATTTTGGGCCGACGAGAAACTCCTATAAATGCCCTGGGCGATGCAGAGTCAGGCATTCCTGCTTCCCTGACGCCACAACAACGACAAGGCAGAAAAAGACGACGAAGACACCCCTTGAGATGACTTCACACCCCTAGAGCTAGAAAGACTAGAAAAGAAAAACCGTCCAAGAGTTAAACGTTTTTGATTATTAAATCAGAGAAAATGATGCACCGAGAGTCTTCCGCTTGTTCCAAGTCGGAACTGGATCTGTTTGCCATGCCAGCCACCATGATGGCGATGCAAGAATCCCAATGGGTCGAATTTCATCCCCTCTCCTCTTTGACAGATTCAGCTCCCATCGAGTTTGAAATCAAAGGACAACCCGAAGATTACATCGATCTGAATAGCAGTTACTTGTATCTGAAACTCAAAGTGATCAAAACCGACAACACCGATCCGGGAGCCGATGCCAGAGTAGCTCCCGTCAACAATTTCATGCATTCCTTGCTCAGCGAAGTGGATTTGTACTTGAATAGCAAACTGGTCAGCAGTAGCATGGATACTTACCCTTACCAAGGGTACCTAGAAAATCTCTTGACGTATGGAAAAGAGGCCAAGAACACTCATCTGGATGCTTGCGTGGTATGGAAACCTGACACCGCAGGTGAAGATACATTTAACGACACAGCCCTGAGAGTCGATGACAATCCTCACATTGTGGGTTTTAACAACCGTCGAAAGAAATTCCTGCAAGGAAGTTGTTTAGAACTGATGGATCGTTTGCATTTGGACATGTGGTTGCAAGACAAGTATTTGCTCAACGGAGTGGATGTTCGCCTGAGACTCAATCGCAGCAGTGCCGCTTTCCATTTGATGGCTCATGCCAACGAGTACAAAACCATCATCCAAGAAGCCAGACTTTACGTGCGTCGCGCAGAAGTGTTACCTAAAGCGGGAAACGACATCAGTCAAACATTAAGCAGATCGACCGCCAAGTATCCGATACGACGTGTAGAAGTAGAAACGTTCACCATTGCCACTGGACTCCGATCCAAGATCGAAGATCATCTGTTCCAAGGACAGTTACCCAAACGTTTAATCGTTGGCATCGTCAGTTATGCAGCCCTCAACGGAGCCCACGATCAAAATCCTTTCCAGTTTAAGCACTACAGAGTGTCCAAGATCGAAGTCAGTCGCGATGGCAAGACCTTGTGTACCAGACCCTTCCAACATAACTTTGCCCAGAAGAATTACTTGAGATCGTACTTTTCTCTGTACGAGGCTACCGGGCAACTAGAAACCAACACCAGTCACGGTATTTCGTACGAAGATTATGTAGGAGGTTACACTTTGTCGGTCTTTGATTTCACTCCAGACCAAGGCAGCAACGAGGGACATTTCCACCCTATAAAATCCGGTCAGATTCGTGTGGAACTTTAGTTTGCAGAAGCTCTCACCGAGACGGTGAACGTCATCTTGTATGCCGAATTCGAGAATACAATCGAAATCAACAGTTTGAGAGAAGTCATTCAAGACTATTAGAAACAATTGAAGACTCCTATCCGTCATTGAACGGTAGAGAATCTTTGGAAATGGAATGGGAGGATAGCGTGAAAACAGAACCCCAAGACCAAGTCGAGGAGGACGAGGTAGTGGTCACGTCCAGATGGCCAGAACAAGAACAACATTTAGTGTCCTGTTTTGCCAAACACCTGGCGGATAAAATTACGGAATTGACCAAGAGAGATTGCTATGGATGTCAAAATGATCATCCCAGTCAAATTCAACACAATAAATGTCTGATGATGAGTCAAGAAGAAAAATTAGACGAGTATCTGGACGAAGCTTGGAGTCTCATCTCGGAAGAAGCAGTGTTGCATGAGTGGTATAAAGGCTTGCATGATCATTCCTGCCCTCAACTGACTACTCTGGAAATCTATCGCATCGAAGCTCTCTTAGCCCAGAGTTGGGAGACAAGGCGAAGAAACGGCTACTTGACAAAGCGTTTCAAACAAAAAGTCAGAATTGAATTGATAACTTATCATTATCTGTGAAAAAACAACAAGAACAAAAAACAACAAAAAATGGATACCTGGGAACTTTATTACCTTTTGAACAATAGTTCGTATACTGCTTCTTGGAATCCTGTCGTGTGCGCTAAAGATGAACTACCTCATAGCAAGCCTCAAGACCATCAAGCTTATGTCATCAACACGGATGACAGTCATCTTCCAGGAACTCACTGGGTTGCCGTCTACTTCTCTCAAGAGGACTGTGTGGAATATTTTGATTCGTATGGATTACCCCCTTTGGAAGACGATATCATTGACTTTATGAGAAGAAATGCCCAGACGACACGATACAATAATGTGAAATTACAAGGCACAGATTCCATGGTGTGTGGACAATACTGTGTGTATTTTCTTCATCATCGCAGTCTTGGATATCCTTTAGTACATTTAGTGACTTATTTTCATCGTCACTCTTCTAGAAACGATGAGAAAGTAGATCGATGCTTTTGTGACCATTATGGCTATCTTTTGTCTTTAGCTAGGAAACGTAGTGTGCATCAATGGCCTCATGACTTCCATCAGTAGAAATCTCACATGATTTCACAACGTTGTTAACCTTGTCAAAAATAATTTGTTTGAAGTTATTGTTACTTGTTAATTATTAATAGTTGATTGTTAGTTGAATAAAAAATGTTGTGTTTTGGAAAAATGTGTCTGTCGTTTGTTTTCAAAAAAAAAAAAAGACTGTGAATATATGCTCTTTGACTTTCTCTCTATCCCTCACCATGACATTCGCTATCATAGCTTTCCGACCCAAACAAAAGACCTAATAGGGATGTTTTCTATCGTGTCCGCGTTTGAACCATATAAAGCGGGTTGGTCTCCAGTCTGGCCAACAAGTCTCGACCAGTAGAGGAAGAAGCAACACATGAACAGTACAGTGTTAGAGATGGAAGTGCTCATACCGGAACAAGCCATGAATGCCATACTAGGCCTCGGACTAAAGTTGGCATCTGGCTGGAGCCTTAGGGCGCAAGCTAAACGTACTACGTTATTGCTAATCTGGGAAGCAAACGACCCATATAGGATAGAAAACACCCCAGGAGGAAACAACTGAAGGCCAGTAGAAAATAGGAGAGTTCTAGAACAACAGTGCCCGCAGAGAAAGGAAAGAACAACGACAACTGCTCCAGTCTAAATTTCTGCTCCCACAACATCAACAATGGCCACGCAGACAACTTCGGATACTGGGGACCAACAACTGGGAACTAAAATAAGGGAGCTAAGAGAGGCACTTGGAGTGGATATATCTAAGGAACCTGCATTAATTTTCCCTAAAACTACTTCACAGGCATCAACATCAGCGAGAAAGCCGACAAACATCAAAGAAACATCAAGCAGAGAAAAGGAGGGAAAACAGCAAGAAAAGGCGGGAAAACAACAACAACAAACCACTACAAAAATAGTGGTACCACCGCAAGCGGCTACACCGCAGCCTAAAATCACAAGCTATGCAGCGGCAATCAAACATGGGACTGACACCTCTCCCTCTAGTGAACCTGAAGTAAACAGAGGATGAAGAAATGGATACCGACCAACAGAGACTAATTGATCTAGGACTGGAAAAAAACGCTTAAGGATGAAAAAAGGCTACTCACTTCATCAGGGCAGTAAAATACCTAGGATGGAGATCTCTGAAAACACCTAAACCTAAGTACCAACAGTGTGAATTTGGAATCATGATCCTGAGTCAGTACTACAGGAAGGCATATGGAAAACGCCCACTAGCCAAACTTATTGAAGCAACTGAGAAATTCACGGAGCTGTATGGGCTTGAAACCTTCCCGGAGAAACGTTACAAAGAACAACGTACCGCTGCTGAATGTGAAGAAGAAGAAGTATACCACGGCACAGCATTCTAACTGCCGTAATAACAGCCCTTTTTAGGGTTCCAAATTGCCACTTTTATTTTAAAGGGGTTCCATTTTGGCCAGGAATCCCAATTATAACAATCTATTACTCTAATTTGATCCTTTTGGCCGGCTGCTCTAAATTCAAACCGATTGACTAATATTGACTCAACTATCATATGTCGCTAAGACATACTAGTATTTCAGATTGTTAGGGACTTATTGAATGTACACAATGTACTAGTAAAATTCGATTGATAGATGGTAGGAAAAATTTTACAAACTGAATGAATTTGGCTAATTGCAGAGGTGGCTTACACATTATTGGCATAAGGATATGTCCATTAGTACATCTGGACTGGATTTGAAATTGGTACAGCCTTCCCCTCCTTCTCCTTGCTAGGACACCCGTACATGGACGGTATGTGGAACGATTTCCACCCGTCCACACACCAGGTGCCCGAATGAGACGTCATTGCTGCCAACCAATGGCAGCGGACGTCCTTAACGCTTGGTTGACTGCAGCAGTACTGACTATGCTTGAGTGCGTGTTGGGTCCATTCCCTCTCCAACAACTGCCCCTAGCTGGTGAAATGGCTGCAACATTACACAGTCGTCACCAGCTAGAATAAAGAAACATCTTGGGCATATTTAATAACCCTCTTTGAGGGCATTAAAGCCTGGGGGATGTGGCACGCTTTCCTTTCCCCAGGATCATTTAGAAGTCCGCCATGCGGACATTAACTAGTCGCGCATGTCCGAAAGGACGAATGCGACCTTAATTCAAAGTTAGTTAATTAGTCAGTCTGGCCATCCACTGTTGACTCGTCAACCTATGAAGATGTCTTCCAGACTAGCCAAGCTAAATGAAGCTTACGTCAATTTATATCGTGTCAGGCTAAACCTGATACCTAAGCCTGAAGAGATAGAGAATGTCGGGATGTTAGCAATAGCCCAAGACCTGATAGAAGAGGTCTTCAGAGAGGAAATCAAGAAAGAACAAGAAGAATGGACAGAGAAATACAGACTTCAGAAGCAGAGAGAACAGCAACAACAACAACAGCAGCAACAGCAGCAACAGCAGCAGCAGCAAGAACCAGACAGAAGTTTTGTCGACTGCCGTGTGGACACCAAAGAGTTCTCCTTCTCTTTCCGCAGAAGCAGGCCGTATCGTATAGGAAAGCCTGCTGCCAGACGGGGACGCAATCTTAGACAGTAAAAAAAGATTGCCATCACACCCCGTCAACAAAAAACAGCCCTTTTCAGGGCTACCCCAATACTCTCGAAAAGACATACTAATTCAATTGCCAAAATAAATTTGTGTGTTTGTATGTTTAAAAAAAAATAGAAGTGTGTCTTTAAGCACTTCGTTTCTCTGTCTTGTCAGACAATGTATGTCTGTGTTTGTAAGTAAAAAAAAGGCAACGTAAGTGCTTCTTTTAGGTCCGCGCGTTTGATATGATGGTAAGTTTTGGTGTTAGGGGACGTTTACCTTCACGTCCGTGCTTCAAGTATATAAAGTGACTCGATCGTCAGTCTGGCTACCCATTGTCAACTAGACAACTATAAAGAATGAGCAGAATAAGTAAATTGTTGGAACTCCAAATGCACCTGGAGTATGCCAGGCGCCTCCTGGATGAGCTGGCTCTGGAGACCATTGCAAAAGCAGCCCAGTTGGAAGAAGAGGAGGAAAATAAGAAGAAAGAAGAGGAGAAGGAAAAGAAGCGAGGGATCCTGCCTCAACTCATACTAAAACCTCTGTGTGAGGTCAAGCCTGAGGTGAGGACACCAACGTCTCCACAGCCACCACTTCCACAACAAAGACAGCCACAGCTTCTGCCACCAATTCCAAGAGCCGCTGTCCCCCAGAGAGAAACCTGGGAGGAGGAGGCATGGGAGGAATTGGAAAGACAGAGGCAAGAGTGGGAGCCTCGGCGTCAGCATCATCCCAGGGTGTGGAATAGAAGAAGGAGGAAACAAGTGTTCACTATCCCTCAAACTGAGGAGTGGGATAGTGAAGCCAATCAACCTCCCTCTGCGCTCCCAACCACACGCATAAATTGGGAGCAGGACTGGCGCCTGCGATGTGAGTGTGGTGCCCGCCCTGGGAGATGTCATCATTAACCAGGTGCATTTGGAGTTCTAAAAAGCAGCCCTTCTCAGGGCTAACCAGATCTCTAGAAAAGAGAGACTATTCAATTTGCCAGTTTGTGTGAATGAGAAGTAGGGTGACTATAAACACTCACTTCTTTTCTAATGTGTGTGTGTGTGTGTGTGTGTGTGTGTGTGTGTGTGTGTGTGTGTGTGTGTGTGTGTGTGTGTGTGTGTGTGTGTGCTTGCGTTCACATTCGTTTGTGAGGATAGTATAGTGTGTATGTTTTATGCATTCTCGTCCGTTGGTGTGGATAGTAAGTATGGTGTGTTTTATGCTTTCGCGTTCGCTTGTGAGGATAGTAAATATGTTGTGTCTTATGCATTCTCGTACGTTGGTGTGGATAGTAAATATGTTGTGTTTTATGCATTCTCATTCGTTGGTGTGGATTGTAGATGTAGTGTGTTTTATGCATTCTCGTACGTTGGTGTGGATAGTATATGGCGTGTTTTATGCTTTCTCGTTCGTTGGTGACGATAGTAAATATGGTGTGTTTTATGCATTCTCGTACGTTGGTGTGGATAGTATATAATATGTGAAGTGAATGTAAGGGATGTTTTCGTTCACATCCGTGCTTGACGTATAGAACGCGGAACGCTGGTCAGTCTGGCTACCCACGTTGACTAGTCAACACCTATCAAGATGGAAGAATTTAACCAATTAAAACACAGCTGGTATTGGATGATGGATGGATCATACGTACTGGATAGGCTTGAAAAGGAATGGAGGTTTCCAGGCAGCCAAGACTTGGTGACCAGACTGAAAGTAGCCAGTTTTTAATTACAAAGAATGATAGTGGAGGAAGCGGAGAAGTTGAGAGGCTTCATACAACTTAAATATGTAAGAGTGGGAACTTTGAAACAGGTGATTGATATTGTTATAGAAGTCAGATTTTATTTGGAAGACATAGTCCATTTAACCGAGTGGCCTTCTGTCAAAAAAGGCTTAGACGGCTTAAAGAAAGGAGAAGAGAATATGAAAAAGGTAATGGGAGAAGAGGTGAAGAAAATAAAAGAGATATGGACAAAAGAGAGAAAGGAGAAGGAAAACCAAAAAATGAAAGAGGACTTTGAAAGACTGAACATTAACTGGATGAAAATACAGAAAAAATTTAGAAACATGGGACATCCAGAGTGGATTCCAGACGAAGAAAAGAAGAAGACGAAGAAAGGAATAATTGGAAAATTAAGAAGTTGGTGGAAGAACTGGAGACAATAGAAGCAAAAACCAAAGGCCCTTTTCAGGGCCACTTCCTATGCCTCGAAAAGATATTAATTCTCAGTTTGCCATATATGTGTTATCTATGTGTTATATATGGCCTATGTCTATGTCTCTCTATTGTATTTGTCTCTACCTGGAGTAGCTGCGCGTATTCAGGTCAGCCACTTGCTACATTGTTGCAAGTGTTCAGTACCGTGAGGTCACCCTACCTGTTCCATTCCTATTGTCCCTATACAACATTCCCATTGAGGCTATAGTGCTCCAGGGTGATATTTTGAGGCTATAAATCTTGAGGCTACGGTACAACCCCCTAAAATTAACATTACGGTCTACGTGAGGCTACGGTGCCCCCATATACTACTATTTTTATTCATTACACTTTAATTGTTGCTATAGTAATTTGATATTTTCCGTATTTGTTTCTTTGTTTCCCCCAGTCTAGTACTGTATGTGCACTTGTTTCAGGTTTGGTAAAAATATTCCATATTTCATTTTGGTGTAATTTTTGGTGTAATTTCAAACATCCCTCACATAAAATGAAATTTAAACAAACAGAATATCAATGGAAACAGAAGTCGAGCAAAAGTTAAAGAAACCATTTTTGTAATTTTTAAACATATGTTTACACAAGATTACGTGGTTGTTTATAGGCACACACTATACCCATACAACACACAGTATACCCTTACAACACACACTATACTCATACAACACACAGTATACCCATACAACACACAATATACCCATACAACACACAGTATACCCATACAACACACACTATACCCATACAACACACACTATACCCATACAACACACACCATACCCCTCACAAACACACCATACCGAACAAACATATTTTTATAAGGAAACGATTTTACGGTTTTGATGAGAAAGACAAAGACATAGACAAACATACACGCAACGTACGAGCACAAATTTTTGGCAAATAAGATTAATGTATCTCTTTTCTAGAGATGTCTGTGGCCCGACAAGGGCCATTTTGTTTGGCGAATGGTCCTATCTTTATCGTCTGACAAGACGGCCATGTCACACTACAAGGTTCATCACAGCAAAGATCTCTCTCTCTCTCTCTCTCTCTCTCTCTCTCTCTCTCTCTCTCTCTCTCTCTCTCTCTCTCACACACACACACACTCTCTCTCTCACACACACACACACGCACGCACACGTGAGCGCGCTGCTGTTGTAACCGTTGTCTTTCGCCCCAGTCTTCTCTTTCATTGATTATTCTACGAGCAGGACGTCCTCTACCAGGTCCTGCGCCATTTTCATGAGGATGGTGTTCTTCTGATCAGGGCTCTTCTGGACCAGGTGCTGCCTGGTCCGGTGTATGCTTTCCTTGGCTTCGGTTATTCCTGTAAGCTATGACTTCATGTTGTTTGCTTAACAAGTCAACGATGGATAGTCAGACTGACTGACTGACCGACTGATCTTGGATTGTAGTCGCGTTCGACTGTACGCACCGCGTACTTCTTAATTAATCGTCGAAATGGTGCTGGAAATCCTCACGAAGCTATGTGTATCGCATACTTTTTAATTATCTTATCCGGAGTTGGGAACGGAGGAGAGGGGGCGGGAATTTCGCTCCTCGACGTCACTGCAAGGCTTCTATTGATCCTAGGCATTCAGGATATGGACTCCAAATTCTACTGCACTGGTTTGGGTTTCTGAGTTTTTATCGACCTCCAGGCTACATACTTGAAAAGCACTGACAAAGTGGCTGCTTTCTTTGGTCATATAGTGCTGCTTGCAGCCCCATGTCCAGTAGCTACTGCCTGTCTAGATCGATCTCTTCCTCTGCTACATCCTCTATCTCCTTCTTTTCTTTTATTTGTTCTGGGGAAGAGTTGCATTGGATGTCGGTGTCGGGTTCGATAATGGGTTCAGAGTCTGGAGCCTGGGTCTAGGGTCCTCTGACGGACCTCTTGCCTCCTCTTTGTCCTTTTTCTATTCCTTGATACATTTTCGTCATCATCTTCCTCTTTGTTATACCACACCAATAACAGTGAAGTTCTTTTAATTCCAGTTCTCAGGCTCCAACATGCATCTAGAGCCTTATTTAGGGCCTTGTGGGCTTTCCATACGTCCAGACTGACTGACTGGCTTAAATTGACTTTGTTTTCGTCCATGAAAGAAGGGGGGGGGGGGTTGCTGTAGATGAAAGTTACTTAGCTTTTCATCCGGTGGTAAGCAAGCGAATGTCGACACTCGACACATCACTGCACGTAAAGCGTGCTACTTAGTTAATCGCCAGGTGAGAATACAGCCACACACCTGACGACACCCCGGTTCCGTGCAAGCCCGCACTTCAGGGATTTTGATTAATGATACGAAGTGGGGGGCGGGGGGGGGGATAGAACGACACTCTTCTCATTCTGATGACTGGAGTTGGCAGAGGAGGATCGTCACAGGTTTGTTCGACTCTATCCAGGGATCAGTAAATATAAAAGTTTCGTTTTGCACTTGTTTTGAAAGAGAGAATAACTATGCTTCTGGTAATTTGTTAAGAAGCGAGATACTGAGAATAGGTATAGTATTGGTTCGTGCCCCTAGTTGCATACCCACCTTTTCACTTTCATATTTTAGGTAGGTTCAATCATTGTTACCTTGTGTTACTAGGCCTGATGGTTAGAGTTTTTAACCATATTTTATCATCTAATTTATTCGATGGAGTTTTGATCTTATAGAGATGTACGTGCTTCAGTTGATACGTTATATATTTATGGGTTTTACCGCCTTGTTCGGTTGCGCCTGGTGAGCTGGGCTTATACCACCTTATAATTACTAATTTTGGGGTCAGTTTTATTTGACCTTAGAGTAATTTTCTTATATATAATTAGTCTAAATATGTGGCTTTGTGCAGCGGGATATGATGGTCTGGTCTTAGGACCATCTTATAATTCTAATTTTTGAGGTTCAGGTTACATACTTCTGCTTTAGGTGTTATTATTGGTTCGATCTTTTGCCACCTTGTGATACTGGACCTGATGGTCAGTGCTTATGACCACTTCATATTGTTTAACCAATGTTTGAGGAGTTAGAATAGTTCGGCCATTTTATTCGGGCATGTCACCAATACCAGTGCAAGGAGGTGTTCGATTCACTAGAGTGGTTAAGGATGGAATAAAAGATTGGTTATTCAGATTATCCCAATTTTGCAGGATTATTGAATTTATATATTCCTATTCGTCTTATTTATATTGTTTTGTGCAATTCAATGTTTTGATATAGGGACGTCCCGTATTAGTCCAATTTAATGGCTAGTGGGGCGACCTCCTCTTCAGGAGCAGGGCTCTCCCGTATTAACGACGCCACCCACTAACGGGATGACCATCCTTCCCTTCCCCTGTAGATTTGACACCGCACGCCCAGTATAGACTGATGGGGACTGTCTCTATTGATAATTTTTTTAATTTATGTGCTAATTTTTATTTAGTTAGATTTTAGTTTTAACCTATTGCTTTGTGCTTATTACTCAATGTTTTGCTAATTGTATTATTCTTTTGTTTAACGTAGGGGACTGAATATTTTCGTTGTTTCCTATCTCTGAAATACACTTCAGGATATTTTGGTACAATTTATTAATGTTTTTGTTTCCTGGTTTTAGGAAATCAAAATAGGGTAATGGGGCTTTAAGTTTTATCTCAACAGATAAAACTTAAAGCCCACGAAATATTTTGATCTGTATTAAATAGTTTGGACATACATTGATCACATGTTCAGTTGTTTCGGTAATGGGGCAGTGGGGGCAGTTGATGCTTGCTGTATTGTTACTTGGTGAAAACCTTCTAAAGCTAAAAGAGTTTTCTTCCGGTTCTTTGTCTTGTTATATTTTTTGTTTTGTTTTGATTTATCAGTACTGGGGCCCTACTTTTCATACATACTTAATATTGTCTGTTGTTTTCGTCCTTTATGAGTATTGTCCCATTCCCTTTGCCTCGTTTAGTTCTCGTTTATAACGATGCTATAGATTTCCTGCACGCTATATTTTAGGGGGCAGGGCTTCTAGTTCATTTAGCTTATTTTTGTTTCTTTATCTCCTCTTTCATTTCCTGGAATATCTATATGTGATTGAACGCACATAAATTCTGCTCTACAGTTATTGTGTTTTAATGTGTTAAGTGACATGTTCACTTCTTTTAACAGATTTTCCCTACTAGACGAGTTACCAGATTTGACTGAGAACAGAACTCTGTGGAAGGAGCTGATTATAACTGCTTTGGAAGTTTGGACATTTTGAATCCATTTAATGGCCTGATTTATATCCCAAAACTCTAGTCTTTCACCATGTTCTAGAATATAGCTGTTTTCGAACATATTGTTTTCCTTCCAGTAGGTATTGCTATTTTGGTATATTTTATGCAATGATTGAATGGTCATGAAACAATGAGCAAATGTTTGCATACAAGAAACCATTCACAAATGCAGGATTCCTACAGGGATAGTTAGTAATTAAACGAAAAATTACTCATACTGTGATTTTAATAATTTTTTTTTTGTTCCACTACCTCAATAAACATGTCTTTCACGGTTGTGTTATATGACGTTTCATTTTTCTCTAGCACAATATTGAAAGAAAAGAATTAAACGTCATCGTCAGAGTGTGTACCGAGGATGTGCAAAGATTCTTCAAGAGAACCGACTTGGATGTTTTTCATTCTTAAAATAGAAAAAGATGCATAAATTATATATTTAGATTATATACATATACATACTTTAACAATGAAATGATGTACAAAGTTTTGTCGAATCTATCGTTGACATCTTCAATAATATATTGTAACAAAAAAGGGGAAAATACTAACTTTTCTGAAGTGAATAAATATTGCAACAAAAAGACCAATCCGCATCCTTACTCAGACCAATCATTTAAAACGGTGTGATCAATCAGGTGTTCGTGTTTCTCTGATCATTTTCGCACAAATGAAGTGAACTAAAATTTATATCTGGCGAGAACAGGTTGGGAAAAGTTAGACCTCTGTCAAAAATATTACGATATATGAAATGTTTCTTTTTGGACGATAGCGTCTCTGTGTATTTTCAAAAAAGACAATAGTTAAAGAATTTAAAGGCATTTAATTTCACACATAACCGAAACTTCTTCAAAGATGCGCCGTTATTTTCTGACAAACTGACACATTTTCTCACCTCATAAGCATTCGGTTATGGATACAAACAGGCATGTCCTCGATGGTGACCACATGATATTCTTCGGCCTCTGCCATTTTGCTGCGCACACTAGAAACGGGAGACCAACCTGAGTGCCCCTGTGCTCATATACAGTACAGTGAGCACGTTCAAAGGATGTTTCTTTGTGTCGCATGATATCAAAGTAAAAGGACATGTGAAGATGAATAGTTACCCGATTCAATTACAGCAAAAGATGGATGAATACGGAATCATGAACAAGCCGAGATAATGAGCGGCTAATTTATGAACGCTGCCAAAGAACTATCCAAACTTTAGACAATGGAAAGAAATTTAAAATGCTATTCGATTTTCATTGTATAACATATCCTAGTCAATAGTAACATTGAGCTCTTCCTCGGGATTACAGATTTAACATTGACATTTGTAAAACCTTTGGAAGTTATTGAAGGTAGCAATCAGTGTTAAGATGTGGAAAAAAAAACCCATGATATTGGCAGTAAGAAACACTCACTAAAGAATTAATTGCACAATTAATTATATTCAGTTTGCCTTCATCACTATGGATAAAATCATAGAAATAGTAGCCAATGAAGCTTTAACAAGTCTCACACTTGATTCTGCAAGAACGAGTTAAAATGGTAGGTTGACATTGTGCAAAAAGCGTCGAAAGTGACTCAGAAATGTTTATTAACCCAGCAATGGTCTTCTCTCAGAGATTTCAATTCAGGCGACAATTTTGGGAAGCAACCAAGAATTTCTCCGATGATCAGTAAATGTACAGAGTAATCATCAATATAAGTGTTAATGTTCTTTTGCAACGAGTTGAAAAGTACACCTGAAAAAATACTGAATAGTACTGGTCATTATATTAGTTAATGTGCAACAAGGTATCCACTGCAGAAAAGATAATGTAGATGCTCAGAAACTATATATATTTATTCTGTGTATGATGCTCAGGTAAACATCCAAAACAGTTAGCTATTTGAATTGTGTTTAAGGCATAAATAAATCGAGCCTCCACTGATGTACCAAAAGGAACCCATAATATGATAATTTGTTTAGTTACTATTTCTTGAAACCAATAATATCTCTTACATCTGATAGCGACTGAATTTTTTAGTACATCGTTATTTTCTGTCCAGTTTCTCTGTTTAACAAGATTTACATCAAATTGTAATTAATCAATTATTAAAAGGCGATTGCCATAGATTTGGGCGATACTTTAGATGTGTGCTTGATTTGCTGGCTAATGTTTATCAAGAAGCAAATAGATTTGAATAATATGTGATAATTTGGGCAATAATAACGATGTAAAATAGAAAGCCACTATCCTAAACTGGCTTGTATTGGCAGACATTGTGTAATACTCGTCTGGTTGATGGTACAGAAGTACAACAATGTGATCGAGGATTTCGGAGAAAATACACTTTTATTGGTTACAGCAAGGACAAGCAGGAAATGGAAATTGTGCTTGAAGAAAACTATATTTGTATAGACGAAATGAAAGAAGAAACAACAGAAATTGACAAAGAGAACAAAAGAATCAAATATTTAGTGCGTCTGGAATATTCTCTTTAACTGTAGTGTTTGCATGTCTGTAAGGTAATGTATTTATATTGTCAGTCAAGAATCTCTTGTATTTTTAAGAGTCGATTCTAGTTTATTCATTCTGATGTTGTACATCTCACGATTGTATGTTCCAACTAAATTAATTTCCTGGTCATCTTCAGTTGGATTAAAAAACAGTCTTCGTATATTTCAAATTTAAAATTCTTTATGAGTACGTATATTTTTACTTCCACAACTAATGTTATTTTCGTCTTTGTCCATTTAAAGGGAGTAGGGCTAATAGTGCGTAATGCGAACACCACAAAACTCTTTACTTGAAATATCATTTAGTTATTCCTTGAACAGTTGAGAATTTTTCATATTAATTTATAAGACACCTGATGTACTGTCCTTAGGATAGTCACTGGCATCAAAAAAAGTTTTGTTATCCCTAATGAAAGTGTATTAGTTTCCTGTCTTAACGTGAATTCATTACGAATCTGTATGAGTCTTTAGTAGCTTCATTCTTTCATTAGCTTTCAAGTGTTGTAGTACAAATCATAAATCAACAGATTGGAGTACTATTTTAAAATCATTTATTGATGTTAAATTTTTATTTACACTGAAATTTTTTTTTTTTTTTTTTTTTTTTTTTTTTTTTCTGATCCATTCAGCAAAATCTGTAAGAATTTCCTCTGAGAGTATATTATATATTTGTAATGTTAAATATTCAATGCTGTCAAACATCCATTTTGTACTTTGATCTATTTCCTGTCCAAATTTGGTGTGTAAGATGTTTTTAAAAAATTAAATGACTTCATCCATTTTATCTGTTTCCTTATATTAAATGGTTTGGTTCTGTGTACTCAACATTTTTCCTTCTTGAATTGGGTTTCAGATGTGATTGTGAAGTTTAATTAAGCATTCACAAAACTAAACTATTCATATTTTCAAATGATTATCTTCTTCAAATATTTTCATCATTGAAAATTCATATGAATCTTGATTGTGTCTGCAATAACATCAGTATTCATTTGCATAAAGTTTAAATTAATCTTTTCTTTAAGATTAGTTTAAATCATATCAAACTGAATATTGACAGAATACAAATCTCCTTAATTCATCTCTGGTTTAAATGCATATGAAAGAATTCTGTATTTTGGACATTTCATCTCAAATATGAAACTATTTCTTTACCAAACCTATCACTAATGATATACAAATGTCTGAGCAAAACTGTCCAATCTTTCTAGTACTGGTAACAACCAAAATTATCTTTGTCCTCCAATATTTTATGCAATACATCAAGTCCTCCAGATTGCTTCAACAGAATAATTTCTTTGCATAAAAATTTTGAAGTGTCTCTTCTTTAGCAAAACTGGCTTCATTTTTTTTTCAGGCAGTTCCTTGAACTTTGAAGTAACTAATGTTATACTATCCATTAATTTTAGCATCACAATGATTTCAACAGTTTTCACAGTTGAGAAACATTTGATGCTTTAATTTTTCAATATATCCTTGACCTTAAATTTACCTTCAGCATAAACAACTATTTTGAATCTCTTGATAGTATGAGCTGAAGACCTATCGAGTTTCAAAAATCTCTCAACCACGTTTCGACAAAAACAAATACAATTTACCTAGGATAAAGATAGATTTAAGATGGGTTCAAGTGCTCTTATGATGTCGCTTGATAGTTAGCACTAAAAAAGTTAGAGCAAAATTTGGTACAAGCACAAAATGATTAATTAGTCTTACATTATTCAGAAAATTAGTGAATGTTATGAGTTCTAAAAGATTACCCAGTTGGTTTGTCATTATGACCCCAAGTTCATTTTCAAGACTTTACATACTGTATGAAATTTTATACCACTGTTATTAGCAAAAAAAAATGTGTTTTCTCTCAGGTATTTAAATCCCACGAGATGGTAATATCTGAGGATTTGGTACCCCCAACTATCCCTGGGCATAGGATTCATTAATTTCTTACTGAGATTGGATGGCTTGTAGCGAATTAGTTTCTTACATCAAATTCATGTCATTTTGATTGCTTGATTTACACACTTGAATTTCATCCCGCTTGGAGAACCCAGGCAAAATGAAAGCCTAGGAGCTCCAAAGTAATTTGAGCTTTAGTTGCATCAAGCATACCAATGAAGGATAATGGTATACCAGTAGTTTTATATGACTTGTTATCTGAAGAATCTCATCTTATACCTTGGAACTCATTTAATGTCATACTCACTCACAACTTATGCCTTAACCCAACTGCTCTGTGACACTAATAATGAAGCAACAACAGGCAACAGGTTCACTAAATTAATAAAGAAATTTTTACAGCTCCAGTAAAATCTGAATCAGTGGCGTAGACCTGATGTTAAAACAATTAATCCATATGTTAAGATAGCAGTTAAAAGTCAACCCTAAAAATAGAAAAGAACTTGTGAACTGAATTACTCCTCTGTTTTAATTTTGGACAGATACAAATGACATTTGACTAATACTGTTTCATTCTGTGTGAAATTTTAAGTGTAATATTGTCCTTGTCATTCAGTATAATCTATTCAACCATATGAAATGTCTGGACACCAAAATCATCACCTGTCCAAGATTACTGGATATTTTGAAAAAAAAATATGCATGTGTGTGTATGTGTGTGTTTTGGATTTTTAACATAGCTTTCAAACATTTTTAGTCATATCGCTACGATGTCTACAGTGTGACAGTTTATAGTGACGTCTAGCACTGGGGCATCATGCTGCAGACATGTAGCATCATGTCCCACCCAGTCACATTATTCTGACACTAGGCTGACCAGAACTAATACTAGCCTCTTAACGTTGACCGCCAAGTGAGGCAGCTGCTAATACCATTTCTAAAAGTCTTTGGTATGACTCAACCAAAGTTCAAACCAGCAATCTCCCGCAACCGAGACGGATGCAACCAATTAACAATGATCATCTTTTATAATGATTAAAATGTAATTACTCCTCCCTGTGTACAACAGAAAAAAACCCCATAAAATCATTATTCAAAGTTAGGAAACTCTTCTCTTTAACATGTAAACATTCAACATACACCATCTCTAAATAAAGACATCTAAAAATGACAACACCATCTCTAAATATAGATTTCTAAAAATGACTTAGTAGCATATACTGATGAAAGACACTAACAAAAATGCATCAAAAGAGCTAGGCAGTAGTCCATCACCAAATAGCATCGCAGTATTACCTGGTTCTTCACAGAGCATGATCATAGATCCCATCTTTTGGATCTATGTTGCTTTTAGTATAAGCCAACCTCAATTATAAAGTGTTTGCATTTTATGGCTCACCTGAAAGTGTTATAATGAAAGAGCACTAATAAATCACATGAAAAATTTGATTTTTAAAAATACAGTCCTATATCATGATAAAGCAAGGAAGTAAACCACCAATAGACAGCACCTTGGTCTAATATTTATATTCTAGATGTGATTCTGTATCTGTAATCTATGTGTAAGTGTAAAAATGTTTTGGCTCATAACAAATTTTTCTATACATTTAAATAAAAAACTTTAACAAAACTGCCACCACCATCATTTTCTTACATTGCTACCCATAATTAAGATAACAGTAGTTGTTATGGTTTTAATGGTAGCCTGGTGTTTTAGTCAAATTTATCCCCATCTGAAAGTTTGGCAGTGAAAGAATTGGCTAACTGATTTTTTTTTCTGAGGAAAAAGCATCAGCTAGTCAATTCTTTCCCAGGAGGAAACAACTGGCTAGCCAAATCTTTCCTTCTCCAGCTGAAAGTTTCCCACCACCTGAGAAAGAATTGGCAAGGTGATTCTTTCCCCCCTCCAATTACACCTTTTATACATTTGAACAATTAATTAGCAAAACTTATAATAATAACAGATACTTATTTTAAGAATTTAATAAGAGCAAATCTCTCCTGAAAACAAATATATTTGTTTTTCAAACAAACCATATTAAAATAAATATTTATGTTAGAACCTACCATATTAACAAAATATATTTTAATCCCTTTCTTCATCAAGGGGGTTTATATGTTTGTATTATTTTGGTTGGATTTTATATATAATTAGAATATAAAATGAGGAAATATTAACTACTGTAAGGTCTCACTTGGAGGAAATATGATTGTCCCAATGTGTAAGTTTTTATCATCATGTGTAAAGTTAAACAAACTATTTGATTAAATTTGCTAATTAAACAGAAAACAATACTAAGTTTGCATTTAATTTTTTGCAAGTATTCCAGGTCATCCTAATTTAGGCTGATAAATCAGCCCCACATCAATAATAACTGATGCTTTTGGGACTGATATTGCCTATTCATTAAAACCTGCACAAATCTGCTGCTACTTTTGTCTGAACACATGTGTATATTTTATACACTTATTGGTATTTCTCGCAGTTGTTGAGCTACTGTTGGCTGATGGGTTCTTTTGGCGATATGTACATACTTTTCTAGATCAAATCCTATGTTTAGCAACTTGAAAATTCATGTGGAATAACATTTCATGCTAGATATGGCTGTTACCATATACTGGTGTCTAAACTGTATGCTTGTGTGTTCTGGAATGATTGGTATGCAGCAAAATTGCACATTTTAATAAACAATTGACCCATATATCGTTCGTCAATTTGGGGGGCTGATTTATTGGACTAATCCTTATTGATTGGATATTAAAGGAAGTGTAGCAGGTGTGATGATTACAGGTTAATGTTACTGTTCTGATATTTTGGGTGTTCAAGGGATCAGGGAAGGATGGTATACAAATACAGCCATTAAACTTGTATATTACAAGACCCACCAGATATGTCATATGCTGTGTACACAGTAATTATCACAAGTAATTCCAGGTGTTCCATGCAGGAAATTGTTCTTTAATCCCATTTATAAGAGCATCTAGTGGCAGCAAATCTTGGTATAAATAAATTTGAATATCCTTAACATTATTACTTCTTCATTCACAATCATGGATGACAAGTCATACATTGATATAGTATCATATGTTAGTGATAGCACCTACCCAGCAAATCTGGCAGCTATCAAAGATCTCGACTAGAGAAAGAGTGAAAAGCACAGCATTCGTATTAAGGCTAAAGGTTTTGCTGCAAGCAATGGTGTACTTTGCCAAGATAACTGCTGTGTTCTTGGAAGAAACAAAGTATCAACAGTCCTAGCAAGCCTTCATTCTGGTAAGTATCACATTAAAAAAATTAGTATTTAAAATACTAATGCAAAATTAAAAGTTATTCAGATAAAAAGTACAGAGCCTGGGTCTATTGCCCTGAAAGCTAGAAACAATTTCATACTTGTTAAGTTAATTATGATATTGACATGTCCATACTTTATCAAGATCAGTTATTCATCACTATTTCAGGGAGTGTTTCAAATTAATTAGAAGAACTGTATAATACATGGTTAACTAATTGACCCAATCTGTAATTAAACATACATTGTATTGGGATTCTTCCTTATTTGAGTGTATCCAACGAATATATTTGCATTTAAGATGTCAACTATCTTCAAATCCTTTCATCTCTCCCTCTTCCTGTCTTCCACTCTCTTCCTCTCACTCTCTTCCTGTCTTTCTCTCTTCCTCTATTTGTCTCTGCTGTCTTCCTCTTTCTTCATATCTGTCTTCCTCTGATTCTCTCTTCCTCCCTCTCATCCTTCATCTTCCTTTATGTCTCCATCTCTCAGTCTGCCTCTCTTTCAGTTCTCATTCTCTCTTCCACCCTTCTTTTTATCCCATCTTCAACTCTCTCTTCCCTTTCTCTTTCATCCTCTCTTCTTCTCACTCCGTCCCCATCTTTCCCTCTCTTGTCCTGTCTTCCTCTCCCTCTCTTTGTCTTCCTTACTCTTTCTCTTCCTCTATTCTTCTTTCTTGTCTTCCTCTATCTCCCCCATCTTTTCGTCTATTTTTACTCCTCTCTCTTCCCATATCTCTTCCTTTTTGTCTTCCTCTCTCAAACTTTTCCTTTCACTTGCCCTTTCTCTTTGCTTCCTCCTTTTCACCATCTCTCTAGTGCTCTCATATATATTTTCTCTTCCTCTGTACTTCTCTCTCTCTCTTCCTCTATCTCTACTTCTCTCTAGCTTTTGCTTTAACTCTCGCTCACTCTTACTCAATAAATTATTTTCCTCTCACTTGCCCCCTTCCTCTCTCTCCCTTTTGCTCCTTCCATTCTAACCATCTGTCTCTCTAGTGCTCTCATATTTATCTTTCTGTCTGCATAATTATAAATTGTAAACATTCTTTTCTTGTACTTTCAAAGTAAAATTGAATTGTTATATTTTTATTGTAATAGGTAGATACACTGGAGAACATCTAGACTGTGACAAAACATACGAGAAATGCCAGGAAGGGTATTATTGGAAGCTGATGAAACAAGATGTAATAAAATATGTCAGTTACTGCGATAAATGCAGTAGAGTGAATCTAGGGCTAACACAATCAGCACCTCCTCCGAATCCTATACCAGAGCCATCCAAAGTGTGGAGTTTACTTTGAATCAATATTATTGGTCCTCTTCCAAAGACAGACAATGGGAACAAGTATGTTGTTGCAGCCACAGATAATTTTTCCAAGTGGTCTAGGCTGAACATATCCCAAACAAAAGTGCTAATGAAGTAACAAAATTTCTATTTAATATCCTATGGACTAAATATAACTGATCACAGAAGAAAGTTCACAAACATTCTCATAGATAACCTAACAAAGTCAGCTGAATATAGACCACAGGATTTTTTCTGCATACCATCCACAAACCAATGGGTAGAGAGAAAGTGACAATAGGACCCTGAAAGAAATGCTATCCAAGGTAACCAATGACCAAGCAACAATTGGGATGTCTGGGTGGCCAGTACACTGTTTGCATACACGACAAATGTACAAACTGTTAACACCTACAATGGTCACACCTTTTGAGATTATGTATGGTAGGAAGGCTCGTATCATTTTCACACCTAGCCAAAGCAGAGACTGCAACTAGTTCTCTCATGATGTGTTGGGAAACATTAACACAAGTTTCAAAGTGAAAGTGTAAAACTTTAAAAATGCACAGATCCAACAGAAGTGAAATTTCAATAAAAGAAATTAATCCTTTAAAACCTTTCAAAAGGGATCTCTTGTTCATATGAAGAATGCCAGAAGAAAATGGAGATCTGGCTGTAAACTGGAACCAGGATGGGTGGGCCCTTATGTAGTAGAAGCTGTTCTTATAAAGGGCAGGGTAAGACTGCAAAATGAATGCAGTGGCAAGCTGCTGTCTAACATCTATCATTGTAGGTCTTTGAAACTGTATACATGGAGACCAGCTAAGACAAAAGCCACAACTACCACCAAAGATGCCACAAATTTCAAGAAAACACTGAAAGAACTAGTGAAAATACATGACAAAAAACATCAGACTTTAACTCCTCCAACAATAAGTAATATAAGTAATGGTAATCCACCTTAAGTTCTTAAAAGACAAATGATTAAACAATTGGAAAGACTGTCAGCAAGACTTCCAAAGAGACCCCAGGTACACAAAGAAAACAAAAACATTCATAATCTCAGAAAAAAAATTGATCTTCAATGTGCATATAGAAAAACAATGCAAACACAGTTGCAGGAAAATGCAAATCATCTTTATGAAGCTACCAAAGTATAAGTTACATAAGACATCCCCAGTCCCAACAAAATTGAAAACTGTATGAGGTGGTGGCACTTGTGTGTTTAGAACTACATGCTTTGCAATTTTATGGAGAGAAGACAGCTGCAAAATTTGCCATAATAGTTTTATCAAGCATATGCACTCCACAATGCTTGCTACCAATTACCTCAAAAACAATGTAAATAAGTTGAGGTACCCAGGATTTTTTTCCTTGGACACTTTCACTCAGTCTGGAATTCATTAACAAAACCCTGCAATTGACCATTTTAATGTAGTGTTAGGTTGCTAAGAATAAGCATGAATATTAATTAAAAGTTGTACCTTATGATGTGTAAATGACTTTTGTTAGTCTGAAATTGGAATCTATATTAATGTAAAGGCTTGTTTGGTATAAACTCTATGTGAGATTTTGTTAAGTGAGCCATTACATGTATTATATTTCACATGTTGGCCTTAAGCAGATTAGGAAAGAGTCCATTAATGAAAAGAAACCAATTAGTTGTAGTAGGGAAAGAATCAGCTAGCCGATTTTGTATTCCCCCCACTTCCTATGTGACCCATTACATGTATGATATTTCACTGTAAGTGTATGACCAACAAATCCATTAATGAAAATAAATTATTTGGTTGTAGGGGGAAAAAGAATCAATGAGCTGATTCTTTCCCCCTTGCCCCATTTGTTAAGTGACCCATTAAATGTATGATATTTCACTGTAAGTGTATGACCAACAAATCCATTAATGAAAATAAATTATTTGGTTGTAGGGGAAAAAGAATCAACTAGCTGATTCTTTCCCCCTCACCTAATTTGTTAAGTGACCCATTACATGTATGATATTTCACTTTAAGTCTATTACCAACAAACCCATTAATGAAAATAAATTATTTGGTTGTAGGGGAAAAAGAATCACCTAGCTGAGTCTTTCCCCCTTGCCCCATGTGTTAAGTGACCCATTACATGTATGATATTTCACTTTAAGTGTATTACCAATGAACCCATTAATGAAAACAACTTATCTGGTTGAAGGGGGAAAATGATTCAGCAAGCTTGCACCATTTGTTAAGTGACCCATTACATGTATATTTTACATTTGGGCAATAAGCTTATAACAGAGTCCATTAATGAAAAGAAACTAACTGATTGTCTGATTGAAGGAGTTGGGGAGAAGAAATAACTAGAGGGGGAAACTAAGTGGTTGTAAGTGGGGGGGAGGAGAAATAACTAGAGGTGGTAAGAATCAGCTAGGCAGTTCTTTCCCCGGGGAAGGCATCAGCTAGCTGATTCTTACCATGGGGAAGCTTTTAGCAGGGGGAAAGAATTGGCTGTTGATAAGTGATGACACCCTGACATTTTCTTTTAACTGACAAATTTTTTAATTTTTGAGGGAGCTAAGTCCTCATTATAAAAAAATGAAAATCATATCTTTGTCAAGACAACTTTATTTGTTCAGAAATTAAGAAAATATGCTTAACAATTAGACATGTACTGAAAACACCTGTCTTCTCCATAGACAAAGTACCATACAACATGGATCAACCTGACCTTACAGATCTATTGGTCTCACACTTCCATGTTTTTGATAAGTGTGATGGGATACAAGACACTTACATAAATATTTTAGAACTGGGAGGCAAGAAGGATAATGCTAACTTCCAACCTCTATGGCAGTTCCCCAAACTTTCATACATTTTAGTTATTAAGCCCCGTTTTTTTATATTCACGTATGAGATCCTCTACTGTCCCATTTCTTTCTATTACCTTCTTACTCTTACAATGGTATTCTCCTAGGCTTCCATTCTTGCTTCAGTTTTTCTCCCTCTTATAAAGGATCCTGCTTTCAACCAATGTTGATGTGTTAACAATTATTCCATGGAACCCTGTGTTTCATTTATATCTGTATGTGTGACATTATAAACAGTGTATTGCACTTTTTCAAAATTTGACACAAAAATTTAACTTGTTGACCACAATGCTTATGAAACACAAAACTGGGACGCCTTGCAAATCAGCAAATAAACTTCTGACCTACAGTAATCTTATCATATTTTCATTTGAACACATTGAAAATTTTAACACAACTTTATTCACAATGATGAAACATACTTTCTGTTTATATAAGCAAAACATAGTATATGATTATACAAACCTTAGATCTATTATAATTTTAATTTTTGAACCCATGCTTTAATTGAATGCAGCAACAAATGTAAAGGTATGAGACCATCAACACAAAACTTGAGTATTGACCACACTGATAACCCAACCTTTTTGCTTAAGTAGGAAAGAAAACAAGACAGGATCTCCTTGTATAATCTTTAGGCCTATTGTGATATTATCCTGAAGTTTCAATGCAGCCACTGAGGTGCAAGATATGCAACTATCAGAAACCTGAATGCAAAATTTTAATACTGTTCACCATGATGCTTAAGTTGACAAGAGATGCAACACAGGAACTCCACACATATCACAGCCTAAACGTTAGACCTATTGCAACATTATCAATGAGTTTCACTTTCATGCAGCAAATGATTTACTTGTCTGCCTTTCAAAACTTCAACAAAAAAACTTTAAAATTGTTGACAATGTCTATGAGGCTGTAAAACTTGCCATTATCTCACCATGCTTACAATGGTGAGACTGCAAATAAAATCAGGCATTGTTGTGTAGAGTAAACTTGTCTCAACATTTCCTGGCCTCCAAATGCCTACACTGCAATATGGCCAGCTGAATACTGCAGTCTCTGGCTCTGTACTAACATAATGCTCTGCTGTTAAAACAGAAACTGACAATCTTAGATTTCCAGGATCTAGCAAATTGTCTTGCATTTATTAAGTTCTACTACGAGCATATGTAAATTTATATCACTGATTTTTACTATGAGGATATGTAGCAATAACTCAACTGATTGTCTGGAGTATTTGTTGTACTGTATTACCCATGCTTAACAAACTGTCTTATTAAAAAAACATTCATTAAAGAGATTATTCAAGTAAATATCAAAACTGCTATGAAGACTGCATTCAGTTTTATGTCACAAATTAAGAAAGTTTTACAAAGGACTGTTCCATCAAAATACGCATGGCACCTAGAGAAGGTATTCTCAAACCAAAACTCTGATGAAACAGCACTCTGAATTTTCCATGTTGTTGAGAATATATTTTTACATCATCTATTGTGCCTATATAAGGGCCTTCTGTCAGTACTGAACCTATATAAAGGCATTCTGTTGCTATCATGTCTATATAAATAGAACAAGCCTGAATTTTGGTACAGGTATATAATTTATTAGGTATAAACAGAACTGGCCCAATTTTTTGTATAGATAATAACAGTCTGTTATAAATAGAACAGGCCTAATGTTTAGTATGGATAATAGTTTATTATAAATAGAATAGGCCTAAAGTTTTAGTATGGATAATAGTTTATTATAAATAGAACAGACCTAAAGTTTTAGTATGGATAATAGTACATTATAAATAGAACAGGCCTAAAGTTTTAGTATGGATAATAGTTTATTATAAATAGAATAGGCCTAAAGTTTTAGTATGGATAATACAGTGTATTATAAATGGAACAGACCTAAGTTTTGGTCTGATTTATAATGGCTATAATATGACACAATGATTACACAGTGATCATAACTAAAATGGACATATGGATAATGGGAAATAAACAAGCTGGCCATACATGTGTTGTATTTCTGTGACATCTGCATGTCAAAGTAATCTGACCATTGCATCAAATTTCTTGAAGTTAAGCAGATTTAGCTTTGATAATACACAACCTTTCTTCAAAATCATTAATTAATCACTAAAAAATCTTGCAAAATGAAAAACATACTTATTACATATGCATCCAACCTGATGGAAAAAAAATAACAAAATCTAGTATTATGAGATTAATAATTTGCCATACAATATAACAGAGGTTCAACATATACAGATCAATGAAAATAAAATTAAATTTGTATTCTAGAAGCCTAATTATCAATATAAATGAACTGCATTTTGTAAAGTCAATTATACGTGTGGTATCCAAAAAAAAAAAGAGAAGAAAGGTTTTATTTATTTATTACATTATACCAAGCAAAATAAAAGTGTTTTATCATATTTTGAAATCTATTAAGTGTTACATATCCAGAGACCAGTCAATTACATAGCCACTGACCAAACAATCTCAAAAAGTAGGCCAAATTAAATTTTATTTTATTTTACTAATAAAAAAAATGTTTGTTTTTTTAACTGTATGTACACTAAAAAAAACAAAATTTCACAATGATCTTGCTTTATCCATTCACTGAACAACTATTGCACATCATCTAAATTTCCTTAATAATTATAGAAAAACTTGATTCATATAAACTGGACCTAAAATTGCAGATAGAATGAAATGTCACTTTCAAATTATATTCAAGATATTAGCATAAAATGAAGGACAATTACAGAACTAATAAACAGTAATAATCATTTCCTAATAAAAAGTGCCTGAATACTGCAAATTCAGGACTTTTGTGGCATACCAGTTTTTGTGTTGCTATGTATTACAAATTTAAATCCCCAATAATGATAGTCTATATAACAAATAGGACTCATTTTCTAATCAACACATTAATATGCTGTATGTACTCATTTATAAGTAAAGTCCAACTGTAAACTGCACAGATCCGGATCTGCCATCACATAATGTGCTAGCAGATTTGAGTCCAAGCAGTTTGTTAGAAGTAATTAGTTTAACAACATAGAAACTGATATGCTGGTGAATTATCATCTATACTCGCTTACAAATTGAGTTAATCTGCAAACAACAAAGATCCAGATCTGCCGTAGCATAAAGCTCCTGCAGATCAGTGCCTATCTTGTTTGTTCTCCTGATTATTCCAACTGCACAGACCCAGAGCTGCAGGCACATTATGTGACAGCAGATCTGGGTGTGTGCAGTTTGCAGTTGGATTCATCCTATAAGTGAGTATATACAGTATGCAACAACAGATCAGGATCTACATTGCTTGCAGTTGGACTCTGACTTGTAAGCAAGTATATCTGTTAATGGTGAAAATATTCTCCTTTGTCCCAAACCATAAAATATAATACTCATGAAAAAAAAAAAAATTAGATATTTCCATCAGAAGGAGAGTACTAATGGCTATAAACTTCGACACATGACTCTGGACTGAACAATATCATTCAATCCATCATAAAGTTCATGCTAATGTACACATACAGTCTCTATTTACAGAGTGATAACATATTTACATAAACTGCTTTCATCTTTCAAAATAACAAAGAACTATGGCTGGTATATCTGATCTACATGAGAGTTTATAAAGAACATTATTTACTACCGGTAACATGATTATGATGAGCATGACCCAAGACTTGCTTTAATGCTAACATTTTAAACTAACAGAGTTTCTTTTTTTATTTTTGTTCCTGGAAAATTGCTATAGTAATAGCACATGCTCCCATTTGTCTGTAACCCCCTACTGATTTTAAACACAAAAAGGATCAAGGATTATAAAAATTGCACAAAACTTCGTCATTTCATTCACTGATTTATAATTTCTAACCTGAATAGTGTTAGGTCCCTAACACTATCAAATCATTTGCCTTTCAAAGCAAGTGGAAGCTCCTGATGTAAACCAGCAAAGAGACTGCTCACTGTCCATTTCTGGTTTCTCAATTAGTCTATTTCAGTAAAAACTGTATCATCTACATCCAATATCTGCAATATCATTTTAATATTTCTAAAACAAACTGAACAAAGAAATAGGGGGAACTTTTGTATACCCATGTTCAAAGCGATGTAAATCCAAAATTTACGGAATTATTGTGATTTTCAAAGACAGTGAACTACATCACATCTGTTGCTTGAAAACATAGACCAGTCCAAGCAAATATGGTGACCATGTTGCTAACTCCCATTTGATTCGAAACACCAACAAGCAGACAGTAATTGGGACCCCTGGCAACAATCGGGTTAGAATTTATAAATTAATGAAGTGATTAAGCTTTGTGCATTCTTTATATCCTTGATGCCATATGTTTTTAAATTGGTAGGGCGTTAAAAACAAACTGGATAGTGTGAGAATGAGGTTCATGCGTACTCTTCACAGCCATATAGTTCCTCTGCATCCATCTTCTTAACCTGGATATAAGGGATACATTTTCTGTATCGATTTTGCTTTGTTGCCTTGGTAGCACAATTTATTCAGATATCCTCCTAAGAAAGATAAATTGTACGAAGATGGAGGTAGGATGACATTTGCTACTGGTAAATGGAATAAAAATTTACATCAAATTTCTGAATGCTAAATATGTGTTGAAATGAAAATCTAATATAATTAACGCGCATTTTACATGTGTATAACCGGATCCTTCTGACGTATGAAACACACACCAGTCCTCATCAAGCTGATAACAAAGAAAATAAATATACAAGTGTATACACCATGGTTCTCTATTGGACAAGTTTCAAAATGGATTCACATCTGTGATTATTTTAAATTTCAGCAACTATCTTTGGTGATCATGCCTGCAAGACAAAAATAAATTCCTGAAGCATGTATATAATGAAGCCAGTCAACAGCAGCCTTGATCTGCAAGATTTGCTTTATTTCATTATTTCTATGAAACTGGATAATAATTATCTGGTATCCATATACATTTTCATTATGTATCACAGAAAACAAGAGCAAAATAATTGGGTACCCATAACCCATCAATTATTACATGACATAGAGAAGGTCTACAACTTAAAATTTTCTTAATCTACTTAGCACACTAAATCTTGGGTATTACAACAAAGTTAAAGTTTTTTAATACGATAAAATACAAAATAGAATGATATAGAAAAGACAAAACAAATAGTGGCATAGTACGGTCAGATCTGCTGGGTTTTCTTTAAGGATTTTGAAAAAAGTCTGATTTGTGTCCGCTTTTTAAAAAAACTATCCAACAAGGGCCTATCTGTGATTATACATGTTTAATATGTAGGGGACTTTACAAATTTTAAAAATTTGTTTTCAAAATTATGATACTGACAAATCTCTCTCTCTCCAAAGTAGTGTATAACTTAAATTTTGTACAAAAAAGCAAGCAAATCATTCCAGATTACAAAAAAATGTGAAGTTACTGTCTTACCTACAATGCTGCATTTTTAAAGAGCCCTATATTAAAGCTTAAATCACAAGCTGAAACTAGATGGAAGGACATGGCACTGTAACTGGTATGTCTTACATTTTAAAAAATTTGTCAGGCAGAATAAAACAGAATGCCTAAACAGTTCTGACAGCCTTTACATACCTGGGGATTTTTTTCCCCTTTAATTCTCTAAAGTTTTGTTTATGCAAGTTGATTCTGACAAGAATTAATAAAATTATAATACCTGCTGATCATCTGGCGAGTTTCAATAAAATAAATATCATAAGAATTATGCCCAGTATAATCTTCAAGTTCAAACATTTCACATGTCCCTTTCAATTATTCGTAGAAAACGGTACTGTACACTGTACAATTATTCCCAGAAAAATGGATTGTATATTGTACTAAAGGCTATAAATCAGAGCACATCCATTTTATCACCAGGAATTCTCAAACTATGCATTTATTATTACATTACTCAACAATGTGTTTCAAATAAATTACAGATCTATCAATATGACAAATGTTATGAAGCTGTGTTAGCTCAGTTGGTTATGCATTGGAAGGTACTTAGCTTCCATTTCTCCACTGCGATATAACCAATATGCTAAAAGTGCCTTATAACCACAGACAAAAAAAAAACAAACAATAAAAATGAGACATTTAACTTCATTAAGCTGTTCCCACCATAAACTACATATGATCATGTCCACCGAGTGATTAAGCAAGCTATTTATGCCAGTGAAAATGCTTCTTAGTAGGGATGATTGTATTATTTTCAGTGATTATACCTACCAATCCTGATATAACAAAGTTTCTGATTTACATTAATTAGTGACAGAACACCAGATTTTTAATTAGTTGTAAAGCCTTATTGCATTCATGCCTGAAGGCTCATTATAACTATGTACCATTTGACAACTCTACAGGAAAGAAAATTCTGACTTCATTTCCGATGGTCATCGTCTGACTGCTGTGCCTGGGGCAACAGTACATGGGAACTATGTGTACTGCTACCTGAGCTCTCCTGGCTACTTGAGGGTGTGGCAGACAAATGAAGTGGCAAGGTGGACCCCTCATCTGTATCCATGTCAATTTCCTGACTTTGTGGACAGTGGTCTGCAACACTGATCACAGACTTGTAGTTGGGAGGAGGACAAAAGTATTCATCTACACCCTGATCTTCTTCCACCACCTGGACTCTTGCAGGGACACCTAAAAAGAACAATAAACTCACCTAATTACCAACATATCAGCTACATATACTCACCTATTAGTGAAGTCAAAACATAAAATATGCAAGACCCATATCTGCCATCACATAATTCAACAGCATATCTTGGTCTATGCAGATTGTTAGGAGTAATCACTAGAACAAATAACAGACCCTGATCTGCTGGCATATTATACAATGGCAGATCATGATTATGTTGACTGGTCTTAAAGTTAGTATATATGGTACCTATACTGTGTCTATGGATTTCCATGGTATCTCAAAAGTATCTAAGTCATGAATTTTGCCGAGTAGCTTAAATCACTGATTATAACTGATTCTTCTTCTGCAAGTGAATGAATCTGCTATCTTCAGAAGCAGTATGTCATCACCAAAAATTAATTTAATTCATAGGTAGGAATACAATATGGTTATTTAAACTGTATGCTTGAATGACATTCATCTTTAACTGTTTTCATAAATATGACTGTGGTTAATTTTGAAACAGGTCTGGTTCATTTCTGTATAGTGGCATCAATTCTGTCAAATGTACAGAAGTAATACTGTTGATACATACCATATGAATCATTATCTTTATCATCCTCATCCTCATCATAGTCGGGTTCAGGTTCTTCTTCTTCTCCATCTGATGTGTCCTCACGTTCATCATCAGCAAGGTTTTCTGATGAAACTGTGAGTGGAGGATATTTGGTCTTGTCACGGTCTAGAGTAGAGTTAACAACTATCTCCAAAGTGGCTGGCTCGCTGTCATCCTCCATTCCCTAGCAAGAATGGACAATTCTTTGATCAAAACAATATCTTTGAATAATGGTTCCTAACTTCATAAATACTGATTGGCCTTGACCTTTCAGTCAGACACCTTTATGAGGTACAAAATATTTAATATAGTTATAACATGAAATAAATAATAATTTGTCACCTATTTCAAAATTACAAAATAGCTAAAAGTAGTTTTGGAAAGCAAATATTTTAGTAAATTATGTTTCTCCAAGAATACTTAGCCAACCACATTACGTTAGGACTATTAGCCTGGTACCTTGTGAATCCAGCCCGACTAAAAGACGAAAATTGTCTCTTCTTGTCAATCTCATGTAGACAAAGGGCAATAACTCTTGCGCATGACCTCCCCTTGCCACCACCAGGAGTCGCAAGTTTTAGCTGGATTATATATTAATGAGGATGCTTGCATGGCCGGGTGGTTGGGAGGGATTTTAATTACTGTGATTGGGTAAGTATTCTTGGTGAAACATAACTTAATTAAAAATTTCCTTTTTCCTTTTAATATGCTCCCCAATCTCGTTATATTAGGAGGTTGGGTCTGAGTATGATGTGAAGAATGGTTGATCTGAAGGAGTTTCGTTACGCTCACTGTGTGTCAAGGCCTAATCTGGATCTAACTGCAGCTCTGGAGAAGACATACCAATAAGCATGAAGACTCAATTTTCATATCTATGAAAACATCACTAACTCTTCCTTGTTGACAAGTAGTGAATATATGGAAGTGTGGCACTGCCAGAACTGCTGGCTGGTTTGCCTGGCGAATGGTCAGCCTGGATGCTGGTTGTATAGAACAGGATCCGGCTATCACGGGTACTGGCCGATCCAAAGGCCTGGCTGGACAGACAGATTTCTCACTGAAATCTCTCTCATAGTAATGATCTGTTGCTAATGGTACAGTTAGATAGATCTGTCCCAAAGATCCCCATAAATCATAGTGACTAAATCTAGCAGCATATTGGTACAGTTAACAAGTATTGTGGTACATACTGCATGCGTGAAAATCGATTAAATTCAATGTAAGTTTAAGTGTGAAAATCAATCATACATCTATCATAGTTGTTGATGAACCAAACACACACGCTTATAATTCCATATATCAATCATATTTGTTGATAGATTTCATTCATCAATTATATATCATAGATCCAGACATCAGTCATATCTGATTATACATTCCATACATTGATCATGTCTTCTGACATGCAAAATTGTTGAAATCCCATGCTTTGATTGGTTCCACTTAGGAACAATATCATTTTCTTATATCCAATGTTGAACTTTGTGTGTGCCATTTTGTTATATCTATTGTTGGATCTCATATGCACAAGTATGGTGTTAGATGCATTAATCATTCATGTGCATTATAAAAAAAACATCTCATTAAACTGTGCTAATGTATTTGCTACATCCAATCCACCCAGCTTCACTGTTACACAAGTCAGTAATTGAACAAAGCCTGATATCATTCTAGTCCCTTATTTAAAATAAGAAGTTATATATGTCTGCTATACACCCAATGGGTACAAAGTTTTCTGACTTTGACTGACTCTAGCATCATGACAGAATCATAGTCTGTAGCTGGTTTTTCAGACAAGTCAGCATGTATGGCTTATAATAGATTTCACTGAAAACAATTGAACATACAGTAGGTTTTATACAAATTTCAGTCAAGGCAACAGTGGAGAAAGAACCCTGGGAAACCCTAGTAAGAACCACTGACCCACAGGAAGGTACAGCAAGCTTTCTCACATACCCACTTTGGCCATGCTGAGACTAAAATCCATCTGTCCATAGAAGTCAAATTGCTGCTTGTTCGGTATGGCCAACTGACCGCATAAATAAATTAATATGCCCTCACATCCAGCAAGAATGTTGCCATGCATGGAGTATGGAGCACTGTATATTCATCCCTCATGGGCAGAGATAAGTATGATTCTGCATCCTCATGCCCCATAAGTGGGGTGATATTTGAATTAGAAGTGTCATGCCACATGCAAGGAGCTAAAGGTTTATACCCAATGGGATCCTGAAAATGTTCTTCCTGTTCTGTAATCAACAATCTCTACAACATAGCCTTATTTATTAAAAATAGCATGTGTGATTCCAATGCTTGGCTGGAATCATCTCATTCCAACTGCATTAAGATCTGGCATTGTGTCCTGAATCTTCAAGGGGTGTGTAGGGGGCATCTCAGCATACCCCCATTAGACTCTGACCTGTGAGAGATTCTGAATTGGGACACTGGCTCTGACAGTACCCCATGTTGAGAAGAAATAGATATTGCTCTTTTTTTCTGCAGCCCTTGAGCTGTTTTCTAAGGACATTATATCATGGATTCTCTGTCCACACTGCAAACAAATATTATGACTCTATGGTCTTAAAATAAGTAATACAAAAGAGTGAGAAGCAACAAACTTTGTAAAAATCAATAATTTATTTTCATGGATCACAGAATGAAAACGTAAAAAGAAAAAGGGGAAATTATGGTACTGCAAATTAAATCCCAAATAATCCTAGAATTACAGACACAAATCCCAATAATTAATGTTCTGAATAAACTTTGCTGGAAATCCAAATTAAATCCAATGCTGAAAAAGTTGATGTGCTTGTGGTGGCCTGTATCATGGTGATGTACCAGCAGTCTTTTGTTGGATCACAATAATCAATAATACAATCCAAGAATTATATCCTTATTTGAAATTTAACTCTAACTTCAAGTCTCTATTTCCAATAATGTTAGTTTTGAAGAGCACTTTGTATTTCCAAAGAAGAATCACTTAATGAAATAATCTGAACAAATAAACTTCCATCCCAAATGAATTTCTGGACACAACACTAATACAACCAATTCTGCTAAGATCTTAAAGCAAGAATGAACAATTTTTCTAGTAACAAGATTGTACAGTCCTCTGCTTTGATCTCAGGTCACAACTAGTATTTTTGAAGAAAAAAAACTATTACCTAATAGAAAATAACCTTCTAGAAGTTTCTTAATGTTTACTAGATAAATCCTCAGTTATAATTAGAAAGTCTCTAACTAGAAATATTATATAGAATAGCCATGGGCTAATTTTGGGGTTTGTTATACCCAGTGTTTTGGGACTATAAAGATATTGTGTATGATATCTGTCCCTTTGTTTTCATCACTTTACTATCCGAGTGAAGTACCTCATTTTTTACTATTTGAGTGAATACATTTTACTATATGAGTAAAGTACATCATTTTTACTATTTGAGAAAAACACATCATTCTTTTCGTCATGTGAAATTACTGTGAATCATTAACCTTTGTCCTTGTATTGTGTAAGGTCATTTATTTGTACTTATATTTGTTGCATTATTAGGTTCATGCGGATTGTGTTAATTTGTCCAATATCTGGATCTTATACACGCACATATTAATCATAATTCTTTTCTCATATAAGCCATTAATCAATAAACATTGTATTTGTATCACCTTCAAAAGTGTTCTGTTATAAATCCGAAATCGAATCCGGTTATCTCGTTACAACTGTGACTGCAACATATCTGCAGTCATCTCCCCTAAATCTGCTTGTGTCATAATGGAAGACTGATTTTTCTGGAGGGGGCAGTAGCATCCCCAAAAGACTCGCAACCAATTTTGTATTCAAATGTATACTTAGTACATCTTCTTTTCCTCTCCTATCCTTGATTTCGCAGAATAGCCAACCGCTGCAAGGAGCAGAATAGGCACAATTTTGCACATCAAGTAGAACTTGTGTGTTTTTGCTTTGCATTTCTTGCATTTACTGCATCTAGAAGACATGTTTCAGAAATGATAAATTAATAGAAACAATAAATTAACACATCAATGTGTTAATAATTTGTAAAATAATTCACTCAATACCCCCCTTCCCCCTTTATAAACAGAGGCTGCTGTCTAAACATATGAAAGTCAACATGCGTGAACAACAGTATGTTGTGAAATGAGGTTTAAAATGCCTGAGTCAGAGAAAAGTGATATATTTCACAAAACATCCACCAAATTAAAAAAATAATGTATACCCCTATTTATGAATCAGTATTAGTCCAAATAAATCCAAAATTTGGAATGGATGGCTTGAATTTCACAAAGACTTGGATTAACTGGAGTCTTATTTTGTACGATATTGTGTAAGTGAAGCTTAAAAGTTGGCAACATCATACTGTGTTAAGGGAAGATAACGGGCAATAATTACTTCCCTTTGACAATATGATATATATATATATATATATATATATATATATATATATATATATACAGGAAAGATTAACTTTCTTCTTTATGTTGGGCTAGATTTGGGAGTTAGCAAGCTTATACTTCTAATGTTAATGTGGCTGGGGGATGTATTCAGAGAAGAAATCATATCTTATGGTGTAAATGAATGAGCTCAAATTGCATGTATTAGTCTGAATATTCTCAGATGCTGTGTCTTGTCGTATGAAAATTATGGAGAGAATATGTTATATAAATTAACCAAGCATTTCTATCTACAATCAGCATTCTTAACAAGCCTGAAATTTCTAACAGACTTTCATTTTCTCAGCGCCACTTGCATACAGCAGCTTTTTTTCTTTATTCATTTACCTTGACAACTTCATCCACAATCTGAATCTGGTATCTCTCACGGATGTCTTCTTCCTCTGTCTTGGGGGACTTAAGTTCTGGTGATTTCTCTGTCTTTCCTCTATGTCTGTCATGGGAAAAGGTGAGAGCACTGACAGAAATCTCAACTACATGCACATACCAAAGATTGCAAATGAAGCTTATATTGTAAAATTTCAGTTATTCTGAAGAATCACAATCTGTCTGAAAAAGATAGATTTCTCTATGAACCTTTTACAACTATTTTACCACATAATCTGCCATGAAAACAGCCTGCTTTACTAAAATTGCATATTTGCTCCTTCAACTGGTCAACAGCCCTGGCTTGTAAATCAAGATTATTCATGGCATTTTGTCTACGACCTGACAGTTTAATTCTTTTGAACACTTTCATCATCTGGAATTAATTTCTCTTGTGTACAATAAAGGTTTTGGTAAGATTTCCAATTTCTGGATTATAAATTTTAGTTTTCAGTATGATGACCCATATCTGCAGGAATCAATTTCTTGACTTGTACGCAAGAGTCTTATAAAGTACAATGCAGTTTTTCTTTCAAGAGATCGCCATTCGAACATTTAAAAAAGCTGCTCTAAACTATATAAAGAAATGCAAACCATATTAGAGCCAGAATCTCTTGTAGTGGAGATCTATCATACAGTATTTAAGTTTAAAAAATGTGTAAAATACGATGTAATGATGCAAATATTTCTCACACTGGAAACTGTCATCTATTACGAATTATACCTATGAAAAGTTTATATATAGTTGCATTTTTTCTTAAAATTCTTACCACCATTGCTATAAATTTTGCCTTCCACAAGGTTTAGTTGTGTTTTTTATTTCTTTTTTGTAGCTTGTAAAATGTCTGTCAAGAACCTAGATTTAGCCTGGATGCCTTGGAAAGTGATTCATCATAAAAGGTCTGTTAAGTAGCTTGATTTAGGTCAGGATGCCCTGGAGAGTGAACCAGTGTAAAAGGTCTGTAAAAGCACAGAGAGGTATGTCTGGATGCCTTGGGGACTGAGTCAGTGTAAAAGGTCTGTAAAAGCACACCGAGTTATGTCTGGATGCCTTGGGGACTGAGTCAGTGTAAAAGGTCTGTAAAAGCACACAGAGTTATGGCTGGATGCCTTGGGGACTGAGTCAGTGTAAAAGGTCTGTAAAAGCACACAGAGTTATGTCTGGATGCCTTGGGGACTGAGTCAGTGTAAAAGGTCTGTAAAAGCACACAGAGTTATGTCTGGATGCCTTGGGGACTGAGTCAGTGTAAAAGGCCTGTAAAAGCACACAGAGTTATGTCTGGATGCCTTGGGGACTGAGTCAGTGTAAAAGGTCTGTAAAAGCACACAGAGTTATGTCTGGATGCCTTGGGGACTGAGTCAGTGTAAAAGGTCTGTAAAAGCACACAGAGTTATGTCTGGATGCCTTGGGGACTGAGTCAGTGTAAAAGGTCTGTAAAAGCACACAGAGTTATGTCTGGATGCCTTGGGGACTGAGTCAGTGTAAAAGGTCCATCAAGTACCTTTGTTTGGGTCTTGACTGTATATTTCAACTAATCATTGTCGAGTAAACCCAGAACATCAGATTCTGCATGGAAAACTGCCTTTTATGTATTTAGCAAGGACTTAATGTAAAATTCATTGAAAGGTGACTTGCAGGTGGAAGGTTATCTACTGATGATATTGATTAACATACAACTCTGAGTGCTAAATACCAAGTAATACATAATGGGAACAGATTCAGAGTAAAATGTTCGTTAAGTACCTAGAATTAGGTCTGGATGCCCTGGGGACTGAGTTAGTGTAAAAGGTCTGTTAGGTATCCAGATTTGGGTGTGTAATGACTTGGGAGTGAGCCAGTGTCAATGGTCTGTTATGCATCTGGATTTGGGTCTGTAATGACTTGGGAGTAAGCCAGTGTCAATGGTCTGTCATGCATCTGGATTTTAGTTCAGCTTGGGGATGAATCAGTGTAAGTGGTCTGTTAAGTG
This sequence comes from Megalonaias nervosa, assembly GCA_016617855.1. Classification (NCBI taxonomy): domain Eukaryota; kingdom Metazoa; phylum Mollusca; class Bivalvia; order Unionida; family Unionidae; genus Megalonaias; species Megalonaias nervosa. The sequence continues at coordinate 51,015 of JAECUM010001723.1, forward strand.
CGTTGACATGGCTTTTAAAATGAAAATTTCCATGTGTTCCTCTTCTGACCTTTGCTGAACAAAATCAATACCATTTTGGTTTAGAAAACATGCATTTTTAAATCTAAAGCTATTTTTATTTTCAGACCTTCCCATAACATCTGAAGTAAGACATAAAACCATTTACTAAATCACAGGATATATCACTAGAAACAAATATAACTATTGAAATTCATACAAATTGCAATGTATATAAAACTTATTTCAATTTACAGAATACAAATATTAGCTTTACTCTACTTAACTCCACATGAAAGCATGAAAAGTTCTTTTTTAGATTGCTTGACTTAAATTCTATAAAAAAAACCCACTTTAAATTTATTTATATTGGTACAAATATGGACTGAATTTTTTTATAAATCCACTTGCATCTAAAAAGGAATCCTAACATCTACTTTGAATGACGTTGGACTTTATCCCCAATGTATTCATTGTCGAGTAAACCAAAAGCATGGGATTCTGCATGGAAAATTAAACCAGCAGTTATAAGACTTGTGTATATTTAGTAAGGACTTTCTTTAAAATTCACAGCAAAGGCAACATGGAGGAGGAAAGATGGCAAAGGTTACCTATTGACAATATTGTTTAACATTCGATTCTGAGTGCTAAATACCAAATAATAAGCACTTTGCATTTTCATTAAATATCAAGTAGGGTACTAAGTTATTTTTCTGTTTAACTTGTCAAGATCACACATCACAGACAACAAGTTGGCACAATGAGATGTTAGACTGGTCTTCATACCATCTTGTAAGAAAAGACACCATTATGAAGCTATGAGGTAACCAGTCTAACTGACCAATATTATCACCTGAGCACTTGGATTGACTATACCAATATGCACAGGGAAAGCGCCCAATTGATCCATTCAGCAACTGTAACTCAAGTGACAGAGTTATGCAACCTCAGAAAATTCTAGGAAGAACTCAATAACCGTATTTGCCAGCCTATAGAATGATACTTTTTGACCAGAAAATTTTAGCTTCATCTTAAATCACAAATTGACTTATATATATGGATTTTGTCATCCAAAATGCTTTATCATATGTCACATAATTTTTTGATAGGAAAAATTCTCCAAAAGTATGAAAAATAATGTGTAAAAGCATATTTCATTTTGGGGAAGTGATTGTGTATGTAAAATTATAGGACCCCACATTCAGAAGGATTTTAAACAGTTACATGATCGTCAGTATTATACATTGTTTGTAGTATATGTTTAAATTTGTTATGGGTGTGCTAGAATTGACAAGTTAGAAGACGAATAACCATAACAAAGACAGATATTCCATCACAATTTTCTTACTGCACCTAATGATCAAACAAAAATAATGCCCCATTATGAGAGAGTGAGAAAGAGAGAGTCTTGACAATTGTACGGTAATCTGTATTGTTCACTTACTTGATGAGTGTGATCATACTGATGTACAAAAGTGCAGTACCATATTCCATTATCAATCAATACCACTAGGTAAGCCATTCCTTCTAGTTTTAGTTATCACTTCCATTGTCCAAAAAAATCACGTGGCTTTGTAGTGGTATTTACATACTAATTAAATATGCTACAGCTGTAGTCAGGTTTTCCAAAGCTAACATCTCTTTGAGGTCAAGATTTGGCAGACCAGATCAGATTAGTGAGGTGAGGCTACCAGTAGGGAAATGAGGCTAACCTTAGGTATTATGAATATGGTACCATATAATGAAAGGAAATATCAGGTGGTTACTCTTGTAAATTTCTCAATCAGTGACATCTTTTGAACTTGCCGATAGGACTGACAGAAATTTAAAGTAATATATAGCATGAGCAAAGATCAACAATAATTGCTGCCTAAGTACAGGAAGAATACATGCACTTAAAAAAAATAATCTTATTTGTTGGGAATGGAGAGGTCATTATACTTGCAAAGAAAATCAGACAGCATGCTAAATGGTCATTCTTGGGATCTAACCTAGTAAACAGAGTCTATATGGATATAATTATTGTGAATATTCAAACCCTGAAGGAGTATGGTACGTATTTCCATAGTTTACATTTACAATTTTATTTATTAATTTTGACTCTCTCTAACAAAAGCTTCAGCTAAACAGGGGCAATAAGGTAAAAAATTGCTGGTAATCTGAAATAGCATACAGTGATACATTTCATATTTATGAAACCGGAAGTTACTATAGTTTAATTCCACACAGCATCGCAAATTTTATCCTATCTGTAACTCAATGAATTTTCAGTTCAGCATCATTATACGTAGCTAAAAGTACATACTACATTTAAAATACTTTGTGTGAAACAAATTAGATACTTTTAGTTACATTTATTGATCCAGACTGGAAAGGTTACAGAGTTACAGATAGAATACAATTTGCGATGCTGTGTGGAACAAAGTGAAAAAGACAAAGCCGAGGTATTGATCTGGCCTCTTCTTATACTCAGCATCGACTTATATATGGATGAAGGATGGAAAATTTACCAAATTTGCTCATTCAACTTATGCTCCACAATTAAACTCACGATCAGTTCTATTAAGTATTTTTTCTGTGATCAAGTTCTGGATGATAATTCCTCTTTTTTTCCCATAACTCTGATCAATATTTGCAATATTAAAGGTTTTTTCAGAGTTGGAATGAATCTATTCTTTCCCCCAATTTCTATGTAGTGTGGGAACCCTCCATGGCATGGTGTGTGTGTGTGTGTGTGTGTGTGTGTGTGTGATTTGGATTTTGAACATAGTTTTAACAATATTCCAGTCATATTGCTACAATGTCTGCAGTGTAGCATTTTATAGTGATGTCTAACACTGGGGCATCATGCCGCAAACACGTAGCATCATATCCCACCCCGTCACATTATCCTAACACCAGGCCGAGCAGTCCTAACACTAACCTCTTAATGCTGAGTGCTAAGCAAGGCAGCTGCTAGTACCATTTTTAAAAAGTCATCTTTGGTATGACTTGACTAGGATTCAAACCTGCAACCTTCCACATCCACTCTAACCACATACACCACCAGAGCAGCCCCGTGGCATAGATGTCTTCAGGAATGAGTCAATGTACAATGTCTGTTTAACATCTAGACGCCTTTGGGAGACAGTATCAAAGGTCTTTTTAAGGACCTGAATTCAGGCCTGGATGACTTGGGGAACAAGTCAGTGAACGAGGTTTGTAAGTACCAAGATTTTGGCCTCAATGCCTTCAGGAGTGAGTAAATGTTAAAAGTCTGTTTAAGTACTTGGATTTGGGCCTTGATACCTTGGGGACTGATTCAGTGTAAAAGGTCTGATAAGTGCCTAGATTTAGGCAAGGTTACCTTGGGAAGTGAGTCAGTGTAAAGGGTGTGTCAGGTATCTAAAGTTAGGCCTGGATGGCTTTGGCAACGAGTCAGTGTAAAGGGTTTGTCAAGTATCTAAAGTTAGGCCTGGAGCCTTTGGCAATGAGTCAGTGTGAGAAGTCTGTTAAATACCTAGATTTAGGTTTAGATGCCTTAGGGAGTGAGTCAGTGTGCTGTTTGTCACCATCGGGTGTGGGAATCGGGATATCTGGCTCTCCAGCTGACTCGAGGGTGATGTTCTCCATGCTGATGTCCTTGTCCACCTCATCTTCAACCTTCTTCTCCTCCTGACTACTCAACATCAGTTCCTTTACCAGTTCCTTTGTCAGTCGGTGGCTGGAAAAGACCATGATGCAGACCACTTAATATTTTTGGACATCATATGGTTACAAATATGGTTAAACAGCATTTTAACTATCAACTGCATGTTCTACATATGGACCCATCATTACAAAATTTTACCTGTTGCACCTACTGTGGATTTACAATCTCTCATGGGATTTCCAACCCAACAAACAATTATATCTGTACAAAAAATACAAACTCCTTCCTAAACCTTGAATTTTAATAGCCTTACTTTTCTTGTTAAACCATGAAAATTAATATTTACAAACCTAAATTCCCTGTATGTGGCAGATCCACATTTCAAGCAATATAAAAATTAGACTATCTCAATGTTAAATGACGTAACTGAAGCCTAGGCCAAGTAAGGGTCAAGTCTAAATGTTTCAGACTAAAATACTATAGACCATTTTATCCATATTCTATCAGTCTCACTGAAGTCTCAGATTAGAAACTCACAATTCTGCACATACATACAGAAGAAACACCATTTTTAGTAATATGGTAGTCAAGTTCCTTCTTTAAAAGGATGTAATTTTTTTATCAAGAGAACTTCAAATACACTGATTTGGAAATATAATTAAACTGAACTCACTATTTTTAATAAAAAAAATTAACTACACTGCTTGTATCTAATACATGATGAAACAAAACAAACCCTTTTCCTCTCCTCTTGTCTCTGGAATGAATCTCTGTCCTGAAGGGAGGTGGCATATGAATACCTACAACATGGCAGATAATTAGAATATATTTACATCAGAACACTACAACTATGTTGCTAAAGACATACAAACTCCATACCAACTAAAATACATCTTTTAATCTTCCAAAATGTTTGTATTTTTGGCCTCTAAATGGTTCTACAAAAATTGTAATGGTTTTTAATAATCTCCAAAGACCTCCATTTAGTTTTGAGACAGTGGCTATGACAAAAAAAACTACTTAACTGTGTTACATCCTTTTCCAATGAGATTATGATGCAATGCAAATAATTTAACTGATGGCTCTACATAGAATAACTAACACTAGATGAAAAGTAATTCCCTATTTTTCCAACAATGTCAAAACAAATTAGACCATATGTACATGTGGCTGTACAATGAGAGTGATACTGACCCTCCATGGTGCTGAGTGGGGGAAGTCCACAGGGTCCATTCAGGGCCTCAATCAGTGATATGGCCTCATACCCCATGGGAACACCCTCCTGACTGGCCTGGTTTTCTTCACTTGTTGGATCACCCTTTGAAAGAACAGAGCACATATTATGTGGTACCCATGTAATAACAAACTGATGCAACATGGAAAACATTTAGTACATGGACAAAACATGGTTTTACATCAATAAGTCTTTGGAAAAAGCACAGCCCTCATACAGCTACACATTAAAGTCTTTACACTGATATATACTGCAGCATTTATACTACTGCATGTTCCAGCATAATAACTGCTATATGTTCCAGCATTTACACTGCTATATGTTCCAGCATTTACACTGCTGTATGTTCCAGCAATTATACAACTACATTTTATAGTCTTTACAATGCTAAATGTTCAAGCCTTGACAACACTAGATGGCCATGCCATTTACATTGCTGTATGTTCCAGCCATTATACTGCTATACATTCTAGCATTTATACTGCTGTATGTTCCAGCCATTATACTGCTATACATTCTAGCATTTATACTGCTGTATGTTCCAGCCATTATACTGCTATACATTCTAGCATTTATACTGCTGTATGTTCCAGCCATTATACTGCTATACATTCTAGCATTTATACTGCTGTATGTTCCAGCCATTATACTGCTATACATTCTAGCATTTATACTGCTGTATGTTCCAGCCATTATACTGCTATACATTCTAGCATTTATACTGCTGTATGTTCCAGCCATTATACTGCTATACATTCTAGCATTTATACTGCTGTATGTTCCAGCCATTATACTGCTATACATTCTAGCATTTATACTGCTGTATGTTCCAGCCATTATACTGCTATACATTCTAGCATTTATACTGCTGTATGTTCCAGCCATTATACTGCTATACATTCTAGCATTTATACTGCTGTATGTTCCAGCCATTATACTGCTATACATTCTAGCATTTATACTGCTGTATGTTCCAGCCATTATACTGCTATACATTCTAGCATTTATACTGCTGTATGTTCCAGCCATTATACTGCTATACATTCTAGCATTTATACTGCTGTATGTTCCAGCCATTATACTGCTACATTTAATAGTCTTTACAATTATGAATGTTCAAGGCTATGTTCCAGTCTTTACACTCTTATATGTTCAAGCCTTTACAATGTTATATGTTCCAGTCTTTACACTGTTGTATGTTTCAGCCTTGATACTGCTAAATTTTATAGTCTTAATGCTAAATGTTCCAGCCTTTACAGTTAAATGTTCTAACCATTACATTGCCAGATGTTCAAGCCTTCACACTGCTACATGTTCTAGCCATTACATCACCAGATGTCCCTGCCATTACACTGTACTATGTTCCAAGATACAAGTTTATTGCTATCCCAGTTACAAGTAACATCCCACATAAAGATACAAGTTTATTGCTATCCCAGTTACCAGTAACGTCCCATGTAAAGATACAAGTTTATTGCTATCCCAGTTACAAGTAATATCCCATGTATAGATAGAAGTTTATTGCTATCCCAGTTACAAGTAACATCCCATGTATAGAGACGTCAAGAGCCATAAAATGATAACTCTACCAAAAAACAGACACGATAAATCAAAAACCATAAAAGGCATATCAAAGTCTATGAAACAGACTTGACAAGACAGAACCCATAAAAGGCAGAACAAGGTCTATGAAACGGACTTGACAAGACAGAACCCATAAAAGGCAGAACAAGGTCTATGAAACAAACTTGACAAGACAGAACCCATAAAAGGCAGAACAAGGTCTATGAAACAGACTTGACAAGACAGAACCCATAAAAGGCAGAACAAGGTCTATGAAACGGACTTGACAAGACAGAACCCATAAAAGGCAGAACAAGGTCTATGAAACGGACTTGACAAGACAGAACCCATAAAAGGCAGAACAAGGTCTATGAAACGGACTTGACAAGACAGAACCCATAAAAGGCAGAACAAGGTCTATGAAACGGACTTGACAAGACAGAACCCATAAATGGCACATCAAGGTTGATGAAACAATGTTCATACCATATTGCATACAAAAATGTTGAATATTCTGAGCTATGCAAGTTACATGCAACATCCCATATTAAAATATGAAGTTAAATTTTTGTCAAGGGGTATATAATTGTATTCAAACTTGAATGGATGACACAAAGCTTGTAAAAAGCACATCTAAGTGTACGAGACAATGCATACACCTTATTGCCTCTGAATATGTTCAATGATTCCTAAGTCATGCTAGTCACAAGGATCTGTTGTAGAAGTAATTTAACTGGCAGATGGACAGACAGGGCTCTTGCACATCTTGTTGTAGGGCTCTAATTACAGGTCTGTTTCAAAGGCAAGTATACAAGGCAGTAAAGAGTTTAACAGGGCCCTAATTCCATTGCAAAGGTAAGTATGCAAGGTAGTAAAGACTTTTGTAGGGCCCTAATTACAGATCCATTTCAAAGGTAAGTATGCAATGTAGTAAAGACTTTAGAGGGGCCCTAACTACAGATCTGTTTCAAACGTTAATATGCAAGGCAGTCAAGACTTTAGCAGAGCAGTAATTACAGATCTGTTTCAAAGGTTAGTATGCAAGGCAGTTAAGGCTTTCACATGAATTTAAATAATGTAGTATATATAAACCTGCTGAAGAATGACTACAGGTTTCCTCCTCATGGCACGAATCTGGAGCAGGGCTCGGAAAGGAGATCGGCAGATAGGGCAGCTACTAGCCTGGTATCGCAGGGATTCGGCACATGTACTGCATAGGCACAGGTGTCGGCATGGCAAGATCAATGTGTCACGCATGTCAGACATGCAAATCACACACTCAGCACCACTATCTTCTAGTTCTTCATCATTATCATCATCTTCATCCTGTACAGATAATTACAAACAATTATTCAAATGATGGATGTATACAAATTTTGTGTTCTGTTTTCACTATTACAAGTAAGCTTGTCTGCCCACTAATTACTGGAAAGAAAAACTGAATATATTATGGTAATATTGAATAATAAAACATACAGATCATTCTGAATACAAATATTAATGAAGGCATCTTAATAAATCATGGTCTAGGATAAAGTCCAGGGAAAAACAGTAAACAACTTGCCTTATTTTTCTCTGTGTGCTTATTTTCAATACCATAGATTTCCTGCAGCAGGTAGCACAGACCATCCACAAACTGTTTTTGTTTCAGGGGTTTGATAATGAAACCTCCATCCACAGAACTCCTCTCAATGTTAGCAAATGTCATGTGGGCATGCCCATTGGCATCTGCAAGATAAAATATGAAATTATGCAGTTTTCTTCTGTTGGAAAAAAAGGATAGACTTTTTTTAAAATGGGCAGTCAAACTGTAACAATCTCACAATGAAAATCTGCAAATGGTGATACTGTAGGCACCCTAAAAATGTTAACAATAGGGTGGATACTGTATCTATCCTGATTAAGATCATTTGCTTATGATGACAAATACTGCCAAGTGTCATTTGACATTTTTTTTTTACCTGAGTGTCCTTTAATTGCATGAAGTGGCATCTAAGGCAAAGTGGAAACATGTCAAAATTACAAAAGTGATCAGGTGGTCCAAATTAAAAGAAAACTCAGGTTGAAGTCATTGTAAAAAAAAACTTAACTGTCCCTTATATTAAATTCCCAACTGTGTCAAGTGGTTTTCAGGAAATCATATACAATGTGTTATTTCAGTCATATTGCTACGATTGTGATGTCTAGCACTTGAGGCATCATGCCACAGACGTGTAGCATCATGTCCCACCCAGTCACATTATCCTGACATCAGGCAGAACAGTCCTAACACTAACTTCTTAGCGCTGAACACCTAGCTAGGCAGCTGTTAGTACCATTTGAATAAGTCTTTGGTATAACTCAGTCGGGGGTTCAAATCTGCAACCTCCTGCATCTGAGGCAGACGCTCTAAGCACCAGGCCACCGGAGTGGTGCATACACAATACAATTATTTAAATGGTTCATAATCTTGGAAGTCAATGATAAATTTCTAATGTGATGATGATACCAAGCAATAAATGCTTAGCATTTTAAAGTATTTTCCATAGAGTGTAAGGTACTGCCTGTAACTTAGCTAACCATAATTAAAGTTACCTTACATAAAAACGGAATGATGTCAATGATAATATAAGTAATTATCAACTTCAATTTGATGAAGTAGTTTGTTGCAGGACAGTAGCCCAACGAAAGACTTGTTCTGCATACCTGGTTTTAGATGAGATGATGAAAGTTTGTCCAGCTGAAGCATAACATATTGCAAAATTAATAAGGATCTCATAGTACAGTCTAAAAAAATTACCATGGATTTCATAATATTGCAGACCTGCCAACCCTGACGAGTCCGTCTCAGTAAGGCAGTTATTTTTTTCTGTAAGACTGACCAGTTTTCAGTAAGGTGTAACAAATGTCAATAACTGCTATAATAAAGCTGAAAAATGTAATTAAATGTTCGACGCAGCGACAATAAACATTATGTTCAACTGAAAAGCTTCTAAAGTATGCATAGACTTTATTTTTCACTAGCACAGGAGCACAAACTTTAGTTCCAAACTCTATGTAACTCAATGGCTTGTTGCTATCTCTCAACTTGACATAATTCTTGGAAATTCTTTTTCCATTTCACATGAAAACGGCAATTCTATCTCCCGCCATGAGACATACTCAAATTGGCATGTGATGTCCAATAAACGTAACTGTGTAATTTCCAGCTTTTATTCACAAGAATCTGAATACTTCTTTTTATTCTTCTGTGTTGATTATTAACACTTTTCTATAATCAACAGTTTGATCAAGCAGATGCTTCGCATGAACAAACAGGTGAAGTTTAAAGCATCTGGGGTGCTGCTGCAATGTTAGTCTGGTTCCCTGACTAATTTCACTAATTCTAATATGAAAGCCAGATCCAAATCAAACACGGATGAACCAATTATCCGGATTTTTCGGCAACGATCATTTCTCCATAGTTTTTGCTTGTATGCCGTAAGTCTGTATTTTAAGGGTAATTTTCATAAGACTTATGGCAAAATAGTAAGGGTTGGCAGGTCTGATACTGTACAGTTTAAAAAATATACCATGGATTTCATAGTACAGTCCAAAATATTAACATGGATTTCACTGAAGCCTAAAAGCAACACATATTTCATAGTAGTCTAAAATGGTAACATGGATTTCATAGTACAGTCTAATAAAGATGTTTCCTAGTAATGAGCAGAATTAGGAGAAAACAACAAAACATTCAGTATCATATTATAGCATAAGCATGTAAAATAAGTTCAATAAAAACATACCTTGCTCTTCAACTGAACACTGTATTACAATAGGAATAACCTCTTTCTCAATACTATGCTGCCACTAGAAGAGAACAAAGAAAGATGTTGATGTGTAAATAACACTTAACATGTTAATTTACTTATCATGCTAGTTAAATGGTCAGGAAATGACCAATAGCATGACCATAAGTTTATTTATAATAAAAGCTCTTTGCAAAATGAAATGTAAGCATTTTTTGAAACACATGATGTTAAATACATTCTAGCAGGATGTCAATAAACAATAAATAATTTGCAATTATGTGAACAATTATAGTTCATTTAAAAAATGAATATCAAAATTTCAATTTTATCAAGAAAACTGTATATATTTCCTGAACCCAAATTCATGTACATGTCTGCAATATGAAACACCCAGCTACTGGAGCTAAATCCACAAAAGTGTTTTTAAAATATGTCCTCGGCCAAGTAACATGTCAAATGTCAAATTTTATTCATTACATGGATGCTTCTGGATCTGTTTCTGTTTGCTTGAACCATGATGAGGAAATTGGGACAAAATATCAAATAATATAATTTACAATGACATTATAAATCTTGAATCCTTCTAAACCATATTCAAAGGTTTCCTAAAATTAAAAAATTCTTCAACCTATGTTTCTATCATATAAAATGATATTTCATTGACAACTTGAAAATGAAAGGAGCATTATAAGTTCTTTCTAACACTTCAACCTATGATAACGATCAAAATGTTGCAAAAAGTATCGCATGCAAAAGAAATTTAAACTGAGCTGTCAGAATACTACATAACTTTTCAGTACACCAATGTGGACTAGTAAAATGTGCTGCAGACCAAACAGTTATAATATTCAAAGAAATCTTATCTTGCAAGACAAAAATGTATATACTCCCTTCAAAGTTGAGTCTAAATGCAATCTGCACAGAGCTACGTCTGCCATCACATAATGCATCAGCAGATCTGGAACAATGCAGTTTGAAGGTACTAATCAGCAATACAAACAACATAGACACTGATCTGTCATTGCATTATGCTATTCTGTTTGCATTTGGACTAGATTTATAAGTGAGTACATACAGTACTTTTTTATTATAAAAATGTCATAATGAAGGTTTTGTCTCAGTAAGGCAGTTGATTTTTTTTCCATAAGTTTGACCAGTTTTCAGTAAGGAAAAACAAAATATCAATAACTGCTACCGTAAAGCTGGAAAACGTAAATAAAGTTCGACGAAGTGACGATAAACATTATGTTCAATTAAAAAGTTTGTAAAGTACGCGTAGACTTCATTTAGCACTAGTACAGTTGCACAAACTTTAGTTCCAAACCCTACGCAACTCAATGGCTTGTTGCTACCTCTCAACCTGACGTAATTCTTGGAAATTCTTTTTCCATTTCACATGATGACGGTAGTCCTACAATGTAAGATGTATCACATGTTATTTATGTTTTAGTGCTACATCTTACTATCCAAATAACGGCCATGTATAGCGTGTTCCGATGTCGGATGACATCGGAATGAGTAGTCAAAGTTTCATGAATATCTTGCACTCTTGGCAGCCCATATTGACACTCTCCCACAAATTGATATGCAATTAATATACTTACTGTGCTGTTTTTATCCTGATGGAATCAAAATCTGACACTAGCAAATGACACATTTTCATGTTCAGTTGACATATATATGAATTTGCTGAAATGAGACAGTAGTCGAGGTATGCTTAAGTATGTTCAAGCAGGTTCATATGGATGATATGTTTCTTGAACGACACGAAACACTGCTTACAGTTCCAATAGGCATAATATAGTTTTAATCATTTCATTAAAGAACAATATTTCAACTTAACCGATCTCAGCATTTCCAACTTTCTTCGCTTTCCAGCCAACTGAAATGTAGGCCAACAAAACTTGAAAACAGGTCCATTTCTTTTGTGAGAATTTGAATTTATTAGAGAAAAGACATCAGAGTAAGTAAAGTCTGACTAAAACATTATGACTTTACTTTGTAGAAAAGAGTCATTATTGGCTGCCAGTTGTATGAGATATTTCTGAAAATTTTACTTTCGTTACGATGTTAGTTGACATCGAAACACACTGCACAGCGCCGTTAGTTAGGCTGTAAGACCTAGATGCCCAAAACATAAATATCAATGTCGAAGTCTTACATGTAGGACTAATGATGATGGCAATCATATCTCTCGCCATGAGACATACTCAAACTGGCATGTGATGTCCAATAAACGTAATTGTGTAATTTCCAGCTTTTATTCACAAGAATCTGAATACTTCTTTTTATTTTTGTGTGCTGATTATTAACACTTTTCCAGAAGCTTATTTTCCCTTTCGTCTTAAACATGCATCACTTTCTGGACGCCATTTTTAAAAACAATTTCTATAATCAACAGTTTGATCAAGCAGATGCTTCGCATAAACAAACAGGTGAAGTTTAAAGCGTCTGGGGTGCTGCTGCAAAGTTAGTCTGGTTCCCTGACTATTTTCACTAATTCTAAAATGAAAGCTGGATCCAAATCAAATATGGATGAACCAATTATCCGGATTTTTCAACAACAATCATTTTTCCGTAGTTTTTGCTTGTTCCATAAGTCCATATTTGAAGGGTAATTTTCGTAAGACTTACGGCAAAATCTTAAGGGTTGGCAGGTCTGGTTTTGCATCATATACCTTGCCAACACAGAGCTTACCTTTTGGGGCTCATCTAACTACACATTTTACATTTGAATATCAGTAAATATCTGATGCAGGTGAATTGGGTAATAAAAACAAAGTACTCTCAAATTAATGATTGATATGACCACTACTACTACTAATTGGGTAATATAAACAAAGTACTCCCTTATTATTAGGATTTATATGACCACTACTACTACTACTAATTGGGTAATATAAACAAAGTACTCTCAAACTGAGGATTGATATGACCACTACTACTACTAGTTGGGTAATATAAACAAAGTACTCTCTAATTAAGGACTGATATTGTTACGTGTAGGTTCGTACAATAACAACAAGAGGAAAGAGTGAAGACAACAAGCTTTGTTTATTTTAACAAAATAATTTATTTCCCTAGAAAACAATGTAAAAACTGGAAAACAGGATTTACGGTTTGTGAATATAATCCAAAATTTAATCCTATGAATGAAAATACAAGTCCTATCACTAAATAGTTCCATTAGAATCCAAGTTCGAATCTCGACGACGTTCCAATATGGAAGGCGATGACATCAGATGTGGTCCTTGTACAAATATCAACAATTCCTCAATTGAATCCCAGTTTATGTTTCCAAATAATTCCAAAATAAATTTCCACTGAATTTCTTTCTCCCAGAATTTATAAAACAGTACACTCGTTTGGTTTTCTAGAGAATAAATTATTAAATTGCAAAAACAAATGAACTTTAAAAACAATCTCGTTTCAACAATAAAATAACCTATCCGGCCTTCTAGGTATCAGGAATACAACTGACTGATAAGTGCTTGGGAAGAGTATTATATCTACCCTAATTAACATCCCATTCTCGTGAGACAGATTACGAGGTCTCCTAACACTTGAAACATGCAATAAGAAAAATGCAATTCGTCACGTAAGAAGAACCCTTATCTACTATCACTCTGAAATAAATATAAAAATAAAATATTGTTTATCCAGACTAGACGAAATGACCTTGGCAATAGCCAATCGTTTAAGCATAGCGCTTACACTAAGGTAAACTAAAAATATTGCAAATGTAACACAATTTACATTTTAGATAAATAGAATTACTGAAAAAGAATTTCGAATCCCTGCAATAATCATTACAATAAAATGTAATGAAACAAAAATAAAATAAAAACGAATTTTAAAACTACCACACAAGCACTTTAATTACAGATACGTAACAATATGACTGGGTAATTTAAACAAAGTACTCTCTAACTGAGGATTGATATGACTGGTTAATATTAACAAATACTCTCTAATTGAGGATTGATATGACTGGGTAATTTAAACAAAGTACTCTCTAATTGAGGATTGATATGACCACTACTCATAATCACTAAAGAGCATGTAACTGTTTGATCAGTATTTAAAGGCACATCAGCACCATTATGGCTGTACAGTGCCAAGTACATTTAGGTATCACGAAAGAGGTAAAGAAAACAAATAAAAAGGAAAAAAAAGTAAAAACATTAAAATACAAGTCTAATTTTTTGTATAAATTGCACTGTTTTAATACAGTCTAAAATCTTTTCAACTCATAGATCATAGGATGCATCCCTGGGATAAAAGTTTGTTGCCTCTAATGCTTATAAAGCAAGATACATCGCGTCTATTCTACAACCTTGCGCCTACTGCGGGGGGGGGGGGAAGCAAATGAAGAATGAAATATAGGTCTTGGTGACCTACTTTTGGAATGATGGTGTCATAAAAGACAGTCCCCACATTTCAGAATGCATCTAAAAATGAGTGGTGTTGCTCTGTATGTTGATATAAATAGTGTTGAAATCATTCATGCACAAAACAAATTTTTGATAATTCTTGCTACATTTCATGATCCTCAAGTGAAAATTCACCAAGCTATAGACAAGGATATCATTTATGATGCTGAGCTGAATGAAGTTAGCTTCATAGTGATTCATTTCTAGCATGAAGTAAGTCCAACATGGGGTTTAGAAAATACTTCAAAAATCTTTGTGTAATACCCATTTTTGTGGTTTTCATAGTTGCTTTGAACCATCAAAGTAAAGACACCTTAAAAAAATGAGCAACAAGTTATCATACATGCTAACCCTGATGAGGAAAAAGTGTAATCCAAGTGAACAAAAAGAATAATCCAAGCAGAAAAAGAGTAATTCACATATAACATGCTAAAAATTCAATGAACAATGATCTATTTACCCCTCTGGTCTTTTAACATCCTTTACTGCTTCAAGTTTTCATATGTAGCACTTTTAGCTTTAGAAAGCAACAGATTATCATATTGCAATTCAAAACACTTTGTACCAGCTGAGACCATGAATGTTTTGCACACCAGTAGAGTACTAAGTACTGGTTACTGAGCCTGGACCTGACTTCAGTTTTATTTTTGTTAACGATACTGAACAATCTCTCAAATTCAACATTAGAATGGTAAAGAACCAATATTCCTTTCATAACCTGACAAAGAAGAGGAAATTTATATCTTCCAGTGATTGGGTCTTTTAGCTGGGAAATAAGGTGCCATTGCACATCAACTCTATCTGCATTAAGTATATTCTCAGGTAGGATGCCAACTTGGTACTTCAGGAATTCTCCTTCCAGATGATCCAACGTAGACAATGGTGGCAATAGAAAGGGATATCTCTTGACAAAGAATCTAACACTTTTAAAGCTTTTTGACTGACTCTTATTTACATTAGCAACTGAAGCATTTAAAAGCACTTCATCTCCATATAGGAATTTCTGGAGCATGTGATCACAGGCCGTAGCATAATAATCTCTAACATTATCATAGAACACCTTCACAGTAAGAGTAGAATTGTGTTCTGTGAACTCTCCTGCTTCTGCACCAATAGCTAGATCTTCATTATCTTTCTTGTTTGCTGTCATGAAAGTCTATATCAGTTAAAAGCTTGGCTGATGAAATGATTTCTGGCTTAATAAACCTTATTAGCAAATCTGACAACTGATTTGACAGAATCTTGTGCATAATATGAATGCATGGTTCTTCTTTCTGTAAGATAATATTTGCTGCATTAAACAACGGAATGGCACTCTTCATAAACAAGCAATACAGCTTTGTAACTGGATTATTAAGTTTTATGAAAACCATCTCACACTTTGATTCTTCCAAACAGTGAACAGATTCTGTTTCTTTCTGTGACATCTTAGTATCCACTTTGCTAGTTTTGCCTTTAGAAGAATGAGATGATCCAGTATGCTTCTTACTAACTACATTTGTACTCAAATTATCCTCTGAAGAACCAGATCCAGGTGGCTGATTTAGTTTACTGATGATGGGTTGAAGTTTTCTGTCACAACATTTATCTTTCACAATCTTATTCTGAGCCTGGAGGCCCTCTAGCTGGATAGATATAGGCTTCTCAAATAAAAAATTCCATGGATTTAAATTTCTTCCTTTCTGATGACCCATCCTCTTTATTGTTAGTATTTCTATCTATACTTTCATCTCTTGTTCTCTTCTGACTTATAATAACAGACTCTGCTTTTGTGCTACTCTTCTTCACTTTTATTCCCTGGTTTCTCTGTACAGATTCACTTTCAGTTCAAAAGAAAGATTGTAGTGCTGTCCAAAGCTTAAGTAAATGTCTAATACATCTGCCAAGGGATAACCATCTTGTACACACATGCTTTATAACTTTATAGTCTTCAAGATCAAACTGATCTTGTAACAACTTTAGAGCTCGTTTCCTTTTACTACTTTTCTCCAAATAATAGTAGATATCAGTTAGCAAATGACCAATATCTACTTCTAATTTATCAGCAGCCTTTCCAGCAGCAAGGTGCATCGCATGACAGGGACAACCTGTTATGTACACTAATGGTGACATTTTCAAATTACTGGATGCAACTCCTTTATGAATTCCAGTCATCACTGATGCATTATCAGCTGCAAACCCCACACAGTTCTGCCAACTTACGTCATGTTTCTTCAAAACATTATCAAGCAAATCAAAAATGTTTTCTCCAGTGGAATCTACTGTTAATTCTGGTAATGAAAGAAGAACACTCATGACTTTGCCCTTTTCATTGTCGAAGTATCTAACACAGACTGGGTACAACTTTTTGTCATCATAATCACTACTCCCATCTGTGGCAATACTAAATGGCCCAATTTTCATGGCTTCTGCAATTTTAAGTGAAGTATCTTCTGCTTAACACCGAACAATATTAGATGATTCTGTTCTTGCACAAGCATCCGTTTGAACAACGGACCAACGTGGTCTGTTACCGCTAGGGGTAGTCTATGTTCTATTAAGAACTCAGTAAATAACATCTCTGCATTTATAACATTCATGTCCACACTTGAGTTCTGCTGCAAATAAGAAGTTACCTTAGTACTAGAGTTAGTAAGACGAGCTAATTCGATGTTTTTCTTTGTTTTCAAGTGTTTTTCAACATTTACCACCACGACTAATATTAAAATCGTTTCCACACAACCTGCAATGGGCATGATGCTGCCCTAGAATGGAACGCTGTATTATGCCATTCATGTATTCATCTTTGAATCTTTGGAGGATTCGGTTTTTTTGTCTTTATCTGATCCATCTGTGAAATTATTAGAAAAAATATTCGTGCTCTAACACAAACATCGACTAGAATCCATCTGATGACTTTTAGCACCAAATATTAAAATTCTTTCCACACAGCCTGCAATGAACGTGATGCTGCCCTCGAATGGAACACTGTATTAGGTCATTCATGTCTTCATCTTTGGAGCATTCTGTTATTTTTTGTTTCATTTATATTTTGCCTTTTCTAATCCATCTGTGAAATTATTTGAAAAAAAAACATTTTTCTCTAACACACACATCGACTAAAATAAATTGGACTTTTTTAGCGCCAAATACCTATAGACTGGTTCTGTACCAAATATGAATTAGAACAAAGAATCTGTGAGTAAAGATTACAAATTAGAAATCCACTCTGTTCTCTCCTAACTAAGCCATACAGCTGCGATAAATAGAATCCGAGGTCAAAAGTTTGAAAGTAGAAACCCGCATGTTTCTTGGGAATAGGACAGCCGCTATAAATAGAACATAATACTGTTAGGAAAGTGCATGCATGTCTACGGACAAGCGTACTCTTACACTGTAGTTAAGCTGAAGCCATCTTTTCTAAAATGTGTTCTGTGGGATTAATGTGATGTTAATAAAAACGAGAAAACAATTTACTGATTTCTTTTGGAAGGGGGATATACCGAAATCGCGTAATCCATATACGTTTATGCGTAAGCCATAATTTAGTGAATAAAAGTGTAATGATTACACCAAAAGCCTAATGGTTGGCATGTATGTGTTATCCAGAAGGGAAAAAAGGGAGAAATTGTGGACTCCACAAACCACATATAGATTTAACAGAAATTTTGGGAAAGGGAGGTGTCAGCCCTGATAATTTTCCCAAGACCAATGATGAAAGACTGTTGCTCATGTCCACAATGAATTAACTGCAAAATAGTGAAAGGGGTGGGGAGGTGTGTCTACCCTATTCATTTCACTATGCCAGTGATCTAAGTCTGGTTCCCTGTCAGATGACCAGTAACAGGTGTCTGAACTCAGACCCCAGTGACCAATGATGGACACCAAGTGGTCAGTAGTTATTGTAAATAATAATATATGCTTAAATTCTCTCGAAGAAAAAAAAATGGGTTAGGATATTTGTGACCTCTGATATTTGTTCTAAATTACCCCCTTCCTGGACATGGTAGAGGCCCATGGACTACACCCTTTCCTCTTCTAGAATGACCTGGTAGAGCCAATAGGGCACACATTTTCTATTTTTGGAATGAATACTTTAAGTACATTATGTGAGGGTAAATCTGAGCAGACCTTGATCTGTTACAGTAGATCTTGGCAGAACTTGATCTTAAGTGTGTTGTGTGACAGGAGATCTGGAAAGACATTGATCTGCCGGTGCATTATATAACAGCAGATCTAGGCAGACACTTATCTGTAAGTGTAGTGTGAGACAGCAAATTTTGGCAGACATTGATCTGCAGGTGCATTTTGCAACAGCAGATCTGGGCAGACACTGATCAATAAGTACACTGTGTAACAGCAGATCAGGGCATGCACAGATCTGTAGGAATATAATGTAATAGCAGATCTGGGCAGAACCTAATCTGTAACTATTATGTGACAGCTGATTTGGGTAGAATCTGAACTGTATGTGCATTATGTCGCTGCAGATCTGGGCATACCCAGATCTCTATGTGGGTTATGCAACAGCAGATCTGGGCAGATCCTTATCATAAAGTGCAATGTGTGACAGCAGATCTGGGCAGATCCTTATCATAAAGTGCAATGTGTGATAGCAGATCTGGGCAAATCCTTATCATAAAGTGCAATGTGTGACAGCAGATCTGGGCAGATCTTATCATAAAGTGCAATGTGTGACAGCAGATCTGGGCAGATCTTATCATAAAGTGCAATGTGTGACAGCAGATCTGGGCACAAACTGATTTGTAAGTACACAGCATAACAGGGCAGAGAATGATCGATAAATGTTAAAGAAGGTCTGGGTTAGTGTACTTTGCACTAAAATGTGAATAGTTTTTAAGATTGACATACACTACCTCTTCCTCTGGGATCTTGGTTGGATTCAGAACATGTGTTGTCTGAACAAACAACTGGTTGGCTCCACGTTTGTAGTGGTAAATTTCTGAGTTCATGGTTGGATCTCTTGAGTGATAACTAATAAAGTAAATTGATTTCATCACTTTAATCATATAAACATCTAACTTTCAAGTAACAATAAATTCAATGATAATTTTTAAATTTCAGTCATAATAAATAAATTTTATATTGGTCAACATTTAGCATCATAAGATTCTCATGATTAATTAGTAAGTTCTACACAGCAATCTGTGCAGGCTAAATTCATTTCCCATTAAAAAAATGAACTAGGTTTGCCTCTGACAAAATTATATGAAATTACATGATCTTTCTCCCATCATGGAGATTTCCTTAGAAACACAAATATGTAACGTTCAGGACTTTATGAAAGAAAGAAAAATTCTAGAAAGAGCAGAATTATTGTACCTGTCTTAAGGAAAGTGATAAAAATTGCTTCAAACAAAAGTTGTGTGAAAAACCAATGTTAATTCTAGAAAAACTGGTGAAAAAGATTTTTTTTGGAATTTCAAGCATTTAAAATAAAAAGTGCCCACTTACACAATCTGGCCATTATTGATTTCTTCTGTGGCCAAGTAATAAATTTTGATAGTACACTTAACATCAGAATCAAAAACAAACTCAATGTTGTACTGTGATGAAGCCGGATCTGCCTCTCCACTTCTATCCTCAAGGGGCGTCTTCTCTGCATCATTCACCCTGAGTAGCAACAAAAATATCTTTACATATGAATACAGTAAACCCAGATAATAAAAATCAACAATATAGGTATTATTGCTGAAATATGGATAAAACCCAATAATAAAAATGGACTGTGAGAATAATTTACTGTATATACTAGCTTATAAGTTGTATCCAACTGTAAACTCAGATCTAGGTCTATGCAGTTTGTTACAAGTAATCAACAGAACAAACAACATAGACCCTGACTTGTAAGCAAGTACATATGCCATTTATCCATCTGAAACATGTTCAGTTTTGCATTATCCCTCCACTGATTCATTGCTAAAGTAATGATCGCTGCATTGCATTGACCTGACTCTTGTGTACAGATAGAATCCACAAAATTTTAGAGTTACGAGTCAAGATGATATATATATATATATATATATATATATATACAATAAAACCTGTCTTGCAAGACCACTACTATGACATCACCTGTCTTACAACCAGATTTTGACTAATTATACAGTATTATTACCTGTATTGAAAGACCACCTATTTTGAGATCATAATTTTTTGGGATAAGGAAAGGTCTTTCAAGACAGCTAATGCAGTGCTGTTTTTACACAATAGTTTCTGGTTTTTGCTGGATTATTGCTTAATACACCTTTCAGAGAAGTATATTTTTGACAGCTTGGTACTGTCTTCTTTTTATTCAAGCAGTATTAACAGACCAGACACAACCCTCTTGAAAGGAAATTTATGCATTTGCTTCCCAAACAGATGAACAAATAAAAAAATACCACTGCATATTTGCATGATGCCAGAAAGATATCTCTGACTAGCAAATAATGAACTCTCTCTTTTTCAGTAAATGTTGGAACTTAAAACCTATACCTGACAAGCCTGAGAGTGTCCTTTCTTATGTTAATAAGGCTCTTCAGTGTCTTGGTGGGTTCATTTCCCTGAGGAGATGGGTAGGGAAACTGAAATTTACAGAGGTATAATATCAGATAAACAAAATACAAATACAGTGATCTTTTAAGGGACTATAAAAATGATGTCCCACATACTCTGCTAAAACATAATCATATTAGAAACTTACTTCATCATTAATGTAAAAATAGGCTGTACCAAAAAGACCCTGAATACCATACATACCCACTGTATAAGAGAAATGGAGATAATTACAACTCAACCTAATCACTGAGGATGAAAGAACAGGATACTGAGACCTACTTTTGGCAGCTGCATGTACCCATTTATTCCAGACTTGCCTGATGATTCCAACAGTTTTTACCCTGCAAAAGTGGCCAAAGTCAAACAACCTATCTTGGCCATGTTATCTAATGTATTTCAGTGTCATTTTTACAGTATACCTTCATTTTCTATCAATTATGAGTTGTGTACTTTTCTCATGGCAACTTTACAAACTTTGTTTAAAATCAAACACAAGGCTGCAGATGAGCCTGATTATTGTGAGACTAATTTACAAGAAGCACTAAGAAACCGTGAGATACGTGGAGTGAACCATGGAAATGTAGATGTCCATGGGCCACAAAATAATAACACATTGTTAGGCATATGTACACAGTGTCATAAATATGGAAGGAAAAACTAAATAACAAAAGAAATTTTATTATCTTGTTTGATTCATTAATGCTGCACACAAAATGAAAAAATGGTAATGTACAGACAATAAGTTGTATCATAACAAGCCATCACAATTATAACAGTTCCCAACTGCCTTTGATTATCATTCTTTTATTAAATTTATAATACTAAACATAATAAATGAACAATATCAATAGGTCAACATTTATAATGGTGACACAACAATAAGCAAATATAGCCCTGAGTTACTGCAAAAGAAAAACAATCTCATTACTGGAACGCCTATGTTTTTGGCCAAGCAGTGTTCTTCCCAGGGCCTTTTACTATAGCAGTCCCAATACACTATCATTTTAGCCTGCTACACTCCAGAACCTGCCGATATGCGATGCACCAACCAGTGCCATTATGTTTTCATGCTTCCGGTTAACTGTCAAAACTTAAACTGTTAAAAAAACACCTAATTCAAAGCCCTATCACTCAAAGAACACATGCTCTTACCTCTTCTGGGTATGTAATCAAGATAATCCAGAATAATTACTCACACTAACTTAGCTGTTATCTTTTGTATCTGACTACTGGTGTATGACTTATGATGCTTGTTTTGTCTTGACACTGACATATTCTAATGATGATTGGCCAGCAATTATGGAGTCTACTGGTAGTGTGCTATATATATTTCAGTCTTTGCAACTACCAACTCAAACAGTATGATGTATATTACTTTTTAAGATAAGCTGATTCTTGATGCTTATTCTGAAAAATGGACAAAATAAAGTATTAACTACCCCATCTCTTTCCATTTTCATTGCCTATTATATTAAAAGACATGGAAAAAAACTGACTCCTTGCTTGATGACATTTTTTTTAAATTAGTGACAAATTATTGAGTTGGACAATTTTTTTATGACAACTTTTTTTTAACCCAGCAACATCCCTGCTACCCACTATTATTAATTTGTATTTTTTGGAAGACAGTGTGTTTTTTAAACATTTTATGATGCTAATGCATGCTTACCATGATGCTATAACAACATTTCCAGGAACACCACTGTCAGGACTCTATAACATTTTTCAAAGGAGGACACCAACTTTCAGATCCTAGTATGAACCCTGCTTATTATTGGTGCTTTACTGTACATGTATATGAACTGTAATTTTACCAATTACATTCATTGTGAAATAAAGATAAAACAATTTTGTAATCTTACTCTGGACTCGTATCATTGCTATATAGATGTGTGTGTGTATGTGTGTATTTAGGCTTTTAACATAGCATTACAAAAATTTCAGTCATACAGCTATGATGTCTGCAGTGTGGCAGTTTATAGTGATGTCTAGCACTAAAGCATCATGCCACAGACATTTAGCATCATGTCCCACCCAGTCACATTATCCTGACACCAGGATGACCAGTTCTAACACTAACCTCTTAATGCTGAATGCCAAGTGAAGCAACTACTAGTAACATTTTTATAAGTCTTTCACATAACTCAGGCGGGGTTCAAACCTACGACCTCCCACATCCAAGGTGGACACTATAACCATTTGGGCCAATGAAGTGGCCTCTATATAGATGCAGTTGACAAAATGAACTAAAACAGCTGCAATAGCTCATCACTGCAAACCCAATGCCATCTGTTGTTAATATGTAAACCCTCCATATCATCCCAACTATACTCAACCTCACTCAATGCAAGTGACCTTGTGGACATAATGTAATGCAAAATTCATCAAATAATTATGATACATTTTCCTGCCATAACTGCATATTTAAAGTCTGGTTAAAAAAAAATAATTTCAAAATGTTACTGTAATTGAAACTGAGTACATCTGAACAATGATCCACCCTCAAAGGGACCCCCATGAGTGGAAGCCATGGTCTAATATGTATCCTGAAGATGGTTATCCCAAAGGATGCAAGTACAAAATTTTGTGAATTTCCACCCTGAATTTAGGTGATGTGATAACTGACAGATGAACAAACAAAGAGTATCATAATGTCTCTGACTAAATCATGGAGGTAATGTGTGTTATGCAATAAAAGAAAACAGTTAGGTTATAGGGATTTGTACACATAACATTAGGCCTGTGTTGTCTGCTTAAATGAGTTAAGCCCAAATGAATTAAGTCTTGACAAAAGAACATTCTAATTTCTGTTATTACTGCTGACTAATTAAACTAAGCAAATTTTGAAATTCTTTTTCATAAAAATATATGACTCTCCTATATTCAATAGAAATGATAGTTGTTAATGAATAGAACTGGACAATAGCTTGTTGATCACTCAATATATTGCTCACTCTCTGAAGGCTATACGCTCTCAAAGTACAGTCAGATACAGATCCAAGAGGTCTCTGTGATTTCCTGCTTATGTGGGCAATCCCAGTTCTAACAAAGGGACTGCTGACTAAAACTAAAGTTTAATTTCATTTATTAAGTCATAAAAATCAAGTCATTCAAAATTAAACACTCCAATATCACTTGTATCTAGAAAGACTCGCTCACTGGACATCACATCGGTCATATGCATTTGAATAAAATAATTGAAATAGCTGTTTATTATGACAGAATTTGATAGAATCATTTATAAATATCAAAATATTGATGTTCTGATTTTATACAAATTTATTATTTAGTGATAGATGTAGATACATGGACTGAAATTTAATTATATTCATATCATATCAACTTAAAATAGAACCAAGAGAAACAATTGATATAAGAATGAAAACTGAAAACTTATATACACAAAACTTGAGAAATACTTAAAGTTTTACAATACAAAGAATTACTTATCAATACAGACATGAGAAGCACTCACTGGCTTCACATTCAAAACTGAGAGTATTATTCAACTATCAGTTATGGTTCTTGTGTTAATATAATCTGCAAGAAACATCTGACTTAACGAAATGCCTTCATACAGTTTAGCTCCTAAATCAAATGTTATTAAATAAAAATTTCTGATTTTTAAAAATCAAGATGAAAATGTTCAACTCTCTATATGCAGGACTTTAGAACTACATGTACTTTTAGACCTGCCCAAATCATAAATAAAACCTTAAAGCTTTCCTATGGATTGTTCTAGCATATAGAACCTCCTGCATGCCCCTCAGAAACCTAAACAGGTAATGGCACAGATGCTGAAAAGCACTATATACCCCAACCTGTGGAATTCTTCAATTAGCAGAGAAAATTCTGCCATTTACTGGGTAGCAAAAACGGAAAATTATATGTAATGAGCAACTGTACTTTTATAATAATAATAAGAAAACTACACAATAATTAATAAATGTGATTGAAAAAGTTAGATTACTAAGAGTATTATCCAAGCATACAAACATTAACTATATCTGTATCAAAATTTGAAATATTAATGTTAAATTTCAGAATGGTGGATACCATAAGTGACCACTACGCAAAATAACTACCAAATTGCTCCAAATGATGCTGATCATAATGTATGAAGTTGTATCATTGAATCTTGAAATAAAATCATGAACTTGTATGTTTTAAAGGATTGTTTTGATAAATTCTGATGCAAACATGAAATATGAATGGAAATCAATAAGTGCTTGGATTTGGATAACAATAGTTAAGAATGAAATAATCAGTAGGAACTGATCATAAATACTGACATCACCAATCCACCTGCACCCACTTTAACAAAGAGGGCACTATGACTAATAAACTTCATTTACTGAAAACTGACATGGCTAGACTGCCTGTCCATTATGTCTTCTCTATATTCCATAGAAATTATAGACTAGCATGTTCTTTCACAGATATGAGGTTCAGATACTTTTAAAAAAATTTAAAGACCAAAATGTTGGAATGCCTTGTGAATGAATTTTAATCGTTTACCTCTGCTTGTATATAATGACTGCATCACATTTTAATTGCTCAAGGCATTATAATTTTGGCTTTAGTGAAGAAACAAGACTACAGTAGAAATCCTAAAAGTTTCAGCACAAAGATGCTGAATATATTTTCTGGAATTTGACTGAAGGCAACAGAATAGATGCATACCTCTTCCATCTATAAATGAAAAGGCTTTATTATGAGGATGGTAGTGTGTGCATGTTGCTGCTAAAGTACTGACATTTAATTTGCAACCCTTACAACAGGCTAACAGATTCTGAAAAAAAGCTAATACTATTACCTACTCATGTTATTTCAAAATCTGTTTCATCCAAAAGTGGTGGTTCAGTGGTTAATGTGTTGGATTCATGATGAAAAGGATATGGGTTCAATCCCACCATTAGATCTGCTGGGATGGACTACCGTCAGCTCCATATAAGCTCAGCATGTTGCAGTACGATAAAATACCAATCCAACCTTGCCTTAAAACTATCCCAGCCCAAACACCCCAAAAATTCAAGGTATAAAGTGTTTGTACTGATTGCCTGTCACATGCAAAAGTAGACCCATACTGCACGCTTGCAAGTGATATAATGGCAATAAAAATAATGTGAATGTAAAGATGCAGATCTTGATTACTGACAAGATTAATACTATAATAGCCAGGGTTCTCTGGGATGGTCTAATCTGTGTAAAAAGTATGTGTCCTTTCTAATATGGACACATGAAAATTCAAGCTGCCAAGTTTTTGGTAGGCAAGTTTTCCTGTCAGCAAACTACACTGTTATTTGATCTATTTCTATATAATAAGTATAAATCATGCAGGCTATCAAAGGTCAAGGTTTGTAAAGGGATTAGGTGAAGCCACACAGGTTAGATCTTCGCAGGCACAGAGATTATGCCACCTGTTAATCAACTTCCAAGCAGCTAATGATCATTTTAATCAAAAGACTAATTGCATGCGCATGTGCTTTGACACCTCACTTTGATAAGTAACACTCTGCACACTATTATTGCATTGTATAATATATCCTTCACCGTGCTTGCAACACTTGCAATTTATTGTACACCATATTTAGAAAAATAGTGCACGGATTTTGGGAATTATTCTGCTTGTGTAAGGAATACAAAACTTCCATGTTCTTCATCATAAATCATCTTCACAATGAATGTTTCTTTTGTGCCATGTACAGAGACATACCTTTGTTTTCATGTGATTATCACATATGTACTCTTATGATAGCAACTGTACAGAATTTCTTTGTTACCAAGCACAAGTCTGCAGATAAGCCTGGTTCTCACAAGACAAGTAAACATAAAGTAGTTAATGCATGTAGTTTTGAATAAGAAAACAAACTGTCAAAGAGACTGAGAGATTTGTGGAATGAATCACAGAATATGACATTTCCATGGGCTGCAAAATGAGAAAACAAGAAGACATTATTAGATTTATATATTATGATTTGATTCCAGTTTTGTTGTTTCAGCTGAAGTGTTGCTGGTTTCACCTATAATACCAGTGGCTTTTGAGACAGGCTTCTCATCATATTTGTCCAATCAAGACAAAAGGTCACTGGAAGTTTAAAGCAAGAAACTTAAAGAAATTCATGAGGGTTATCGGGGAAGATCCAGAACTTAAGGATTTTGATCTCAAACCTGCTGTGGTGAAGTTTGTTAATATTTCTTCAAGAAAAATGTGATGTGTCATGTTGCTTAAAGATCAAATGAAAAAAGTGAAGTGAATATAGTCATTTTTTTCTTCTTCCAGTGTCATGGCAAATTTATTGATACGAAATGGAATTAAGCTCATTAATAAAGAAAACAATCTGTAATCCCTTCCATTATTCCTTGTAGCTGTTACATCACAATCAGTTCTCAACTGCCTTAATTCTTCATTCTTTTACTATAATACTAAATATTTCACAATCAATGAGCATTTGCAACCTGATGACATACATACTTGTGACCCAACAATTACAAGCATAATGTTTTGAATTATTGCAATAGAAATAAGTACTATTATTTGGACTTCCATTTTTAAGACTGGGGCTCTGGCCTTTCATTGAAGGAGTCATGAATTGCAACTTTAAAAATGCTATGGAGAACCCAGTAAGCAATCAATATGTATGACGCATGTGAACCTCCCAAAAAGTACATTTTATGTGACACTTCAAGGCTTGTGTGCAAAAATTGTGTACCTTTGATAAATGCAATAGATACAATTACTTCACAAAAATATTTAAACAAAAAATGTTAACAAAAGATGTATAGCACAAAACCATGTGACTTGTGTTTTGTCTTTGTAACCCAATGACGGGAAGGAAAAACAAAATACTAACATATTGCTTCAAAATACGGAAATCTGGGCTGGAAGAATAACACTAGGTTTAAAGACCAAGATGGGATTTATGGGAGGATCTACTCAGCTTAACATTTTCTTTCTTACTGGAAATGAACAGACCACGGAATAAATACCTAATCTGTCAATTAGGCCATAAATTAATTTGTGTTCATGGTTGGCCAACCGTCAGTGTTTCTCATTGCTGACCTCAACACTTTTATCTCCTCAAGGGGGAAACAAATTCCCAAAACTGATTTGTGCATCTGATCAAGTGCTTAGTGTATTTTATATACTAATCATTACAAGTATGTGTGTGTGTGTGTGTGTCTATATATATATACACTACTCCCTCGATAACTCACGCACAACGGGGTCCACAAACATAGACCGTGCTATAAGCGAGGGCACGAGTTACCGAGGGACCTCCAAAAATTGAAAAAAAAATCACTTCGACATCGAGAAAACAGTGGGGTGGGTGGGTGTCAGGGTAAGGGAACTTCGCTGTTTAATGACTGAATCCTCATTTTACATTCACGTCGATAATAACTTTTAATAACGCACTTTTTCTAATGAAGTTGTTCGTTATTCTGTTTAAATAACATTTATTTTCAAAATGTCCAACATGTGAAAGATTGTTCCAACTGGTTTCAACAACCATTACGTTTACACGAAAACATGTGTGTATTACATCACTGCTTTTTGTTTTCTTGATAAGTCTGGTTCCCAGAGTGGTATGGCATTGTATCCTGCCAAATAGGGAGTGAAAAGAGCAGGGAACTAGACTAACTGTTGATACACCACCAAACAAGATTCCTTTTGTTCAAAAAGCAAGCGAAATTTTTGTGAGACAATCATCTACGTCGAATCTCTATTATTGTGCTGTTCAATTAGTACAGTACATATATTGATATCATGATTTCATTGGAAGTAATAATGAAACTTGTTATCATTCTTGAGGATATCTCAAAGTGCCAGTTCAAGAATTCTCTGAAACTCGCTTGCCCACAATGGTCTGTATCTGTGAAACCAAGCTCTTTATTTTAAGAAGTATAGTATTCTTTTCACTTGGTTGCCGTGCTGTCTTTGATCACAGTTACCAATGAGTTGGTTAATTTAAGGTAGTTTATGTTACATACACAGTAACATTTATAACAGTGTTCAATTGATCAACTGAAGTGAATTCACCCGATATACAACTGGGGCAGCTAGATTTTAAGTTTGTAGGATTTTCGTGCCTTTTAACTTTTATTTCACCTCCATTATTTGATTCAAAAGACATAATGTGATAATACAAAGGAGGCCAGCTTTTAATTCAGTGCAACAATGCAACAAATACTTCTGCAAGTCAGCACCTAAACAGGTTCTCAGAGAAATGATCGCGGACATAGCTGGTACGGTAGATTGACACATTTTACGTTTAATTACAAGAGGACACAATGCATTTATGATGATTACACTTAAAAGGAACTAGAAGACAGAACTTGAACACAAATTTCAATTGATAAAAAAATTATTTAATTTGTATTTATTTATTAAAGTATTGCCTCCACTCGGCGTAAGAGACATTTTCATTGATTGAAATTTATTTACATATCGTTAACTGCGGTGTGCTAGGAATGTATATATATATATATATATATAGTTTTAAATAATACCTATCCTAATTATAAAACCAGTGCAATAGGAAACAAACATTTTTGTTTTGCCTTGTGTGCCTGAACACCTATGAAAGTAACACAGTTCTTTTTCAATCCTCCTATTATTCATGATGTACTTACTGGGACTGGTTTGTTTCCATGATGTACTTACTGGGACTGGTTTGTTTCCATGATGTACTTACTGGGACTGGTTTGTTTCCAAGGTAATTGAGGTCACTGTTTTCTCCAAACAGATAAGCTTCTGGCTGAGTCATATCAAATCTCTCCCCACCCATTATGAAATGGGTCCCAAAATAGCTTCCTGCAAAAAGGCATAAATATTCAGTTACATGCAATTAAATTCCTTAAACTCCTTCAGCAATTAGATCAAGCATAATCATTTTGCAACATCTGATTAAAGCGTTTGTCCTGCAAGTCAGACAGGTGTGTGCTGTCATGCCTTAATTTTGTCACCACACCTAAATTTCTTTCTGTCATGCCTTCAAGTTACTAAATTAATATCCTAAATTTCAATGATAACTGGAACTAGATTGCTACTTTCTTCAGTTATTCACAAAGTTTCTTTAATTTTTTTCTAGTCTTCTCTCTAAAACTTTTTTACACTGATGGAAAGTGGAAAATTTCTTTCTCTGAATGAACCTAAAATGGAAGGGATTCTATGAAGTTCTATCTACCAGCAATAAATTAATCTTTTAGTGTCAGTCCTTCAGGAAAGAATTAATAAATTGTGTCTTTTATCCCAGGACTCTAAAACTATTTGCACTTTTTAAATCTGAAGGGGTAATTTGTGAACACTGCAAAATTAAAACTTAAGATACCAGAAATTGTCTTAAATCATCAGGATGTTAATTATGCCATTTTAGAATTATGGGTAAAACAGTTGACTAATTTAAGGTGTATAATAATTATATGTCACATCTAAGAGTCACATGAAAAACACGATATTTGACTAAAAAACTCCCCCACTACAGCTTGTGATTTACCAGTGTTATTTATATTTAATTTATATTGTGTGCTTGACCTTGGTCCATGATTGAGGGAAGAGTTTTGGCCTTCCTGACTTTTGTCATTTTCTTTAAAAGAATGTTTATTTGGATTTGAGTTCACTGGTTTTTCCCTGGATAATTCTACTGTGTCTTAGGTCAAGTGAAATAGTATACGTAAACAAAGTCTTCAAACCTGTTCATACCAGTCTTTGGGAATCTATGATCTGAGCTTTTATTTGTGCTCAGATATATTTTGAGAGGAAACATTTAAATTATTCATTGGAATTACAAAGTGCTCACTGACTTTTGGATTTAAAACTACATTGGGAATATTGTCTATTCATTGAAAGAGATTCTGGATTCTATCATTGTGATACATCAAGACTATTGGTACATCAGCACATTTTAGACTATAGAAATTCATTAGGAACTTTCTATACATTTACACTTGTGAAAGAACATTTAACGATACAGAAAATTTCTGAATTTTCACTTTGTATTCAATGGAAACATACTGTTTGTTGAATTTTACTAAACCTGCTGATTTCATCAATCTTCTAAAAAAGGAGAAATATTATTGTCATTATGTATGCCCAAAACCTGCACCCTGAATAAATGGTAAACAGTTATTATTTCACACTTAATATTGATGAAATATTATCACCCTGGGCACTTTTTACAGTTAACTGTCATAGATACAATAAACAACAATCTCTCCACAGATTACTTACTGGCAATACACAGGCTCATTTTGTGCTTGCTATTGCATTGAGGAGACCTTAGGCTAATTTAAATAGGTAAAGTACACTAAGTGGAACTAGCTTATTCTTATGAAGTTCAGTAGATCACAGACGCAAGCTGAAGATACAAATGATATTATATTTTGTTTCGGAATAAAAATGTTTACACCATCTTTATTAAAGATTACTGGCTAGTTTCTGATCAGCAGCATAATGCTTGTTTGAAACTGGATTTTACTCCATACATTAAATCAAAAAAGTGATTATTTCAGTATTTGGACTGGTAAAGTTAGAAGCAGTGTGAAAGCTTGATTCATTTTTTAAGGCAGAATATCAAAACACAGATGTGATTCTGGGAATGATGAGCTTTCTGTAAAGTTAGCAAAGCCCTGCAAACTAAATTTGGGAACTCCTAGCTGATTAAGTTTGACTTACATCAAGCTCAGCAGCTACAGCAGCATTTATACCTTTTACATACTGTAAACACCATACTACATACTGTAAACACCATACTACATACTGCAAACACCATACCAACAGAGGCATTCTGGAGATTATGTCATCTGTCAACACAACATCACTACCCTGCATCGGGGCATATGCATCAAGAGCATTATTCAATACATACAAAAAATCAATAAGATCTTCAATAAAATCTGAACAGTAGTATCATCCAGTTCCTAATGAGTACAAAGATGAGCAGTAATCATACTTGCAGCATCAAATACACGAACGAACTACTGAGAAGACCGAAGTCAACATCTATATGTTAATACAGTAAAACCTGTCTTGAGAGACTGTCCCTTCTGCCAACAAAAAGGTCTCTCAAGACAGGTGGTCTCTCATAACAGGTTTGTACAAAAAGTTCAGTTTCCTGGGTCAAATTTCAGTGCTCTTTAAGAAGGAAAAATAACCACAATCACTATACACAAATTCTATTCTTTACTAATAGTTCTTGTTAAAATACTGCATGCATCTGAAAACAAAATTATACACCAATAAAGATATACCTCAATCACTAAACATGAATCACATTTATATCTTAAGATCACAAGTACTTGTATTATCATATCAAATTGTTTCTAATTTACCCCTTTCCTTTACAACACCATGATTTTTTTTACCAACATTTGAACTAGTTTGTGACTGGTCTCAATTACATTAATTCTTTCCTCCAATGTTAAAATTTGTCTCTTTTTAGTTGGCAGTTCTGCCATTGTTACTGAGATGCTAGGTGCTAAAATTATCAGTGCTTGGTGTGTGTGATGTAATTACAGTAACATCGAAGAAAAGCAACAAACAACATATCCCTTTAACAACAACTGTTGAATCTGGGAAGCAATTCTTATTTGCTGGTTTTATTAGACAAAGACTTCATTCACCCCCAAAACAGAACGGATAACTTACGCAACCACAACTTGACTTCAGCACTACAACTGCAGTTTGTGACATGTACTTTAGCCTGGTTTACAGCCTACAACAATGACACTAAATGCCTGACAAGCGAAATTTAAACCGGTACCCAGCCTCCTTTTCTATCTTTAGTTGTTTCTTTGATTGATTGTTTTTGATCAGAACAGTCTTTAGTTTTCAAGCGGTCGCTGTTACAAAGTACTAAATAACTGTCAGTGGTGTTTTTTGTCTGTTCTCATGATACAGTTGTTAACAGTGTTGGAACAATCTCCATGCAGTCTAGTCTGGTTTACAATTATACAATATATGATGCTACATGCATGACCTCGATACAATTTCAGAAATCAGTAGCCAGCCAATAGTTTATTTTTTAGAACAGTCTAAGCAGTCATAGTTAGAAAGAATTAAATAAAGGTCAGTGGTGTTTATCTGTTTTTGTGATGTAGTCATTTACAGCAGTGTCGAAATGTATATTTTGCCCAGACATTGTGATCGCTGATCTCATTTAGCAGATGGTCGCTCATGACAGTGCATTTATAAAATAAAATCAATCATTGCATTATGATTGTGATCACTCAAAGGTTGCTCAAGACAGGTTATACTGTACATTCAAACTGAGCTTGCCCAGCTTTATAGAGTCTCTCAACATGCTTTTCCCAAATTTTCAAGCTGCTGAACTGTAAGCCATGTTCAACAACTGAAATCACCCATTTCAAGAATGCTAATAGCTAAGTAGGAATAGATAAGATAATTCTTTCTTTATACAATAAATCCATCATCTGCATCCCAAGTCATAGACAATTTTATCTTTAAATGAACTGTCAGACCTTTAAAATATTTCTCAAGGATTTAAGCTTGTGCCATTTATAATATCTATGCTACTTATACCATGAATTGCAGATATAATAAATTCTCAATTGCTTTCTAATTTCTTGGATTTTTATATAGCAATAGTTTCATTCATTCATCAATCTACACTGGCACTCAACATACAAAACTGGTTTCAAATCGCATCACAAATAGTATCCAGTGCCGTATCTAAATTTGTTTAATACAAACAGCCCAGCATAAAAATGGTTTAAGTTCCACTTACATAGGCGTTAATAATTATGAAACAATCTTTTCTCATTATAAGAAACAGTATGTGTTCAATTCATCCTGCAGTGGTCGAAGTACTCACAATGTTAAAACTGCAGCTATGTTGATCATGGTTTCTCCTTGTCAAAATGCAGTCTCCACTGTTCCACCTATTTCAAGTCATTTACTATTTTAGTAATTAGCTTTACTTTTTTTTAGCTGGTTTGACATCCGCTTTTCATAAAGAATCTTTAAACATTTAAGAGTTAAAAATTACTGGCAATAATATTGCAGACAATAATAATGTGATTGTTCAAGAGTAACCACTCTCCAAGATCATACCAACTTCAAGCACTTTCTGAATGTGCCAGAAATGTACATCCCAAAAGTCTTGAACTTTTGGGAGTCAGTCATATGCTGTTTCATTTTACCAGAGAAAATCAAATAACTTATGCCCATGTAAAATAAACTCTCTTTTCCAGTTTTCATCATTTTACATTCAAATATTTTTAGAGGGTGAGTTTCATTAACTCCAATATACTCCAATAATCGTAAAAATAATAAAATGGGACAAAACATCATTGATTTTTTAATTTTTGTGGATATATTTTAATTATAAAGATGTTGTTGTTGTTGTTGTAGGGTTTAATGCCATTTTTCAGCACAAGATAGGCTATACATGGTAGCCAGTATAAATGGTGGAGGAAGAACCAAGGGAAAACCCCAGAAAGAACCACCAACCCACAAGAAGCTACTGGCAAGCTTTCTCACGTACCCACACTGGCCAAACCCGAGACTCGAACCCACGTAGACAGAGGTGAGACGGCAGTGATCTGTAACAGTGAGAGCTATAAACCACTCAGACACTCTGGGCCCCTTAAAAAGATGTTATTTCACCACTCTTTCATGGCTTTTGATAGAAAATGTATATATTGTTCTTGGTTTCCGTTTTGTCTTTCCTTCATGTGCTTATGTCTGAAATATATTACCAAAGCTTTCTTGATAAATGTTGCAAAATATCCAAAATGGATTTTATCATGATATTTATATATGCCATATGTTTATGAAATTAACATTACAATTTCCTTGAAACTAATAAGGAATAAAAAAAAACATTTAAAAAAAACAATCAGGTGAAGAGTACCAGCACATGTAGACATATAATTTTATAATTAGTTATATAATTGACTTAAAAGAAACAATATATAAAACATGCAATATTATTCAAGTAAAAGATATTTTGTTATCGATGCAAATGATTACTATGATTCGTTTTTATTGGACTCGAGATACCACAAGTCAAAATAATTCTTATGTTTTCGGGTTTGCTGAGTAAAGGCACAATATGTTGGAGTAAAGGTTCTACATACGTTTAAAAATCTGTGGACTTTTCAAAACTTGCTGGATCAAACACAAGTATCCTTTCATTCTGAAGATTGATGAAGCCATAAATCAAAGTATTTTTGTTTGTTTCCAATGTTCTGAGTAGCACCACAGGAGTCTGATGTTTTATCAATAAAATTCAATGAAATCCCTGACAACATGAATCACCTTATCAGTACCATAAAGTAACACAAGGAGTGCATGCGCGACCCCAGCCCTCCGCTCGATTTGACTTTTCTCATGCATCTTTTATCACTTCAAAATTGCAAGACTGAAAAACTACACTTATTCATTCAAAAGACAGTAACGTACCAATGCATAACTCTCAGATGACCATCGCATGAATCCAATCCAGCGAATTAACCTTTATTTTCACCATTACGGTCACAAACCCTTTCTACACGACTCCATCAGGCAGAAATAACCCATTCTACCATGGGCTGAATAACATGAAAGTAATTTCACAAGATAAAATGTTTAGCTTGCTTTTTATTTCAGATTGTATCATATGATAATTTTATATAAATTTCCAGAACAGAAATATGTATTTAAAGTTAGGGTAGTAGAAATAACGGTTGATGATGTCTTCACACTTCAAATATTAAAGCCTAGATGGATGCTGGACCTGGTAGATTTAAAAATGTGTTTGACTTTCTAGAAGTTGCCACCTGTTAAGATCATCTGTTGTTTGTACTGAGGTTTTTCCATAACAGAAAATAATAGTGAAGAAGAAAATACACCTCTCCCTTGATAACTCGTGCACATCGGGGTCCAAAAACATAGACTGCACTATAAGCAAGGGGACGAGTTACTGAGGGACCTCCCAAAAATCTGCTAGACAAAAAACATCCAGAGAACTGCGAGGTGGGGGAGGGGAACTGGGCTGTTTAATAATAATAATAATAATGAGGACTTTGTATAGCGCCTAATCTTTAGAAGCTCTAAGCGCTTTACAACATTTGACAACACTCAAAAAACATATATAATGATATGATTACAAAATTAAAAACACACACCACGAAAGTAGAAACATAAAATATGCTGTAAATATTTAAGGCAAGGATACATTATTAGGTCTCTAAGTCTGTTCTTGCAGATGAAATAGGTGAGTTTTAAGAGCGCTCTTGAATGAGATCACTGTGTCTTTGTGTCTAAGTGCAGTTGGCAATTCGTTATACGTTGCTGGGCCCTGGTATGCAAAAGAGCGTTGTCCATATGATTTCATCTTCATAGTGGGAATAATGAGAACACAAGTGGCAGAAGAGGAGCGTAAGCATCTTGCAGGTGTGTACACATGGGTGAGGTTGGATAGGTATGTTGGACTGGAGCCCGTCAGTGAAACGTAGCACAGAGAACAAATTTTGTGTTTAATTCTGGATCGAATGGATAGCCAGTGTAGGGTACAGAGCAGGGGGGAGGCGTGCTCTGATCGTGGTACTCTAAGGATGATCCGAGAAGCTGTGTTTTGAACTTTTGAAGTTTCTGGAGTAGATATTGAGACGAACCAGACAGAATTGAGTTACAATAGTCCAGTCTTGAAAGTACTAAGGAACACACAAGTGTTTTAGTGGCATCAACTGAAAGATATTTGCGAATGGAGCTGATTCGTCTCAGCTCAAGATATGCAGCCTTGCATATATTCATGACATGTTGGTGCAACGAGAGAGTACTGTCGAGAGTGACACCGAGGTTTCGTACTGACTGTGTGAATTTAATGTTGGTGTTGCTGATATTTATTGTCTGAGGTAAAGGATGTGAATGAGAAAAGTCTTTGTGTTGTAATCAGAATGGCTTCAGTTTTATCATCATTCATCTGCAGCTTGTTACATGTCATCCATGATTTCATATCGGAAATGCACCTCTCTACACCTTGGATGGTAGCTTCAACTTCAGTTGGGTGGCTAGATTTGTATATTTGGGTGTCATCAGCATACAATTGGTGAGACACTGGATGATGATCTATGACACTTGAGAGTGGCTGAGTGTATGGAATGAAGAGAACAGGTCCAAGAACAGACCCCTGTGGAACACCACAGCATAGATCAACTGGGCTGGAGTGTTTTCCATTTGCGGACACAATTTGTGTCCTGCTGACCAAGTAGGACTGAATCCTCGTTTTATAATCGTGTCATGAATAGTTGTCAATAAAGCACTTTTTCTGATGAAGTTGTTCATTATTCTGTATAAATCACATTTATTTTCAAACTGTCCAACAAATGAAAGACTGATAACACATTTCCAATTGGTTTCAACAACCAACACGGTACGCGAAAAAATTCATGTATTATGTCATGTCTTTTTGTGTTTGTTGATTAGTCTGGTTCCCGGAGTGGTAATAGTTTTTGCGAAACAAGGAGTCTACCAAGGTGGGAACCAGACTAACTGTTGATATACTACCAAACAAAATTCCTTTTTATACAAAAAAAAAGCAACATTTTGTGAGACAATCATCTATGTCGAAACTGAATTTTTGAATTGTTCAGTTAGCAAAATATTGATGCCATGATATCATTGCAAGTAACAGTAAATCTTCTTATCGTCCTTGAGAATAACTCTACGTGCGAATTCAGGAATTCTCTGAAACTCGTTTTTCCCACAATGGTCCATATCTGTGAAACAAAGCTCTTTATTTTACAAAGTACTCATTTCGCTTGGTTGCCTTGCTATCTTTAATCACAGTTATGATTGAGTATGTTAATTTAAGGTAGTTTAATTAGATTACGTACACAATAACATTTATAACAGTTTTCGATTGATCAACTGAAATGAGCTACCCAACATATGACCTGAGCCGCTGGTTCTTAAGCATGTAGGATTTGTATGCCTTTTAAATTTTTTGTTTATTCCACCTCCTTTATTTGATTCAAAAGATGTAATTAATGTGATAATAGGAAAGGAGGCCCACTTTTTATTTAGTGCAACAATACAACAAATGTTTCCGCTAGTCTGATATCAAAATACAGTCAGCACTTAATTAGATTCTCAGAGAAACACTCACGGGCAGAGGTGTTACAGTAGATTGACACATTTTACATTTAATTACAACAGGACACATTGCATTTATGACGATTACACTTAAAAGTAACTAAAAGATAGAACTAGAACACAAATTTCAATTGATACAAAAAATTATTTAATTGGTATTTATTTACAAAGTACTGCCTCCACGAGGCGTAAATGACATTTTGATCGATCAAAATTCCCTAGAGTATCTTTAATTACAGTGTACTAAGAATGTCATTTGGAAAGAAAATTTAACAAATTTTATGACTTCTTTTTAAAGTTGATATTTCATAATGTTGATTAAAATTTCCAGGTCCAATCTACATGTGTCTGACAAATAAACAAGCCATATACCAGTTTCTGTTATTAAGTCTGACTGCGATTTTCTTCAAGTTCAACAAATAGGAATAAACTTTTTGGTATTTTCTGGTTTAAAAAATGGGATCCACGCCTGACCCCACATTATAAGCGGGTTCACGAATTATCAGGGCTTGAGTTATTGAGGGAGTGGTGTATGATACTTGTATGAGAGATGTACTATTTATTATGATGATGATGATGATGATGAATGATAATGATAGAGAAAGAGAAAAAAACAGTTGGAAAGGAGAAAAGCTGATACTTTATACCAATGATTAACCATTGATGATGATGGTGATGTGTGTGAGAGAGAGACAGACAGAAATACAGATGAAGCAGGTAACACAAAATACTAAAATTATCAGGATTAATATGTATACAATGTGAGGACAGTCTGAACGCTATCAGCAACTGTATGTATGTATGTATGTATGTATGTATGTATGTATGTATGTATGTATGTATGTACAGTGTGAGAGCATTTTTTTACAGCTTTTGAAAATAGTAGTAATACTGTAAATAACATTTTCATGATGCATTCATTATTCTGACCAAATTCAACAAATCGATT
Organism: Megalonaias nervosa; assembly: GCA_016617855.1. Classification (NCBI taxonomy): domain Eukaryota; kingdom Metazoa; phylum Mollusca; class Bivalvia; order Unionida; family Unionidae; genus Megalonaias; species Megalonaias nervosa. The sequence continues at coordinate 90,233 of JAECUM010001723.1, forward strand.
GATTCCGCATTATTAAATTTCCCTAGTACTAAAAGATAATACAGATTCTGCGCTGTGTTCGGTATGATTATTAGACCCTAATGCATATTTACTGCAGGGTAGAAACTGGTACAATGCACTACTTTCACCTGATGGAGTCATGTAGAAAGGGTTTGTGACCGTAATGGTGAAAATAAAGGTTAATTTGCCGGAATGGATTCATGCGATGGCTGTCCGAGAGTTATGCGTTGGTACATTAGTCTTTTGAATGGGTATGAGTAGTTTTTCAGTCTTCTTGTGATTCTGAAGCGATGAAAGATGCGTGAGAAAAGTCTAATCAAGCAGAGGGCTGGGATCACGTTTGCACTCCTAGTGTTACTTTATAGTACCGATAAGGTGATTTTGTGTTGTCAGAGATTTCTTTGAATTTTATTGATAAAACGTCAGACTCCTGTGGTAGCACTAACATATGTTAGAGTATAATTTTCAAGAATGACTTCTTAAAAGCCTGTTTTTCTAGGCATACCTTTGTTGCATGAAGACTGAAGCCATGGAGTATGACAAGAGTTGATTATGGTGTGTTTGATAAAAGTCTTCTCATTCAATCAAAAACATCAGCAAATTTCAATGGTAGTCAACATTTTTTAATGTTGTTATGATCATTTTTCAAAAAAATAAACGTCTGATTAGGTACAAGTTCATTTTATTTTTTTTAAAATTCAAACAGATAATCATTATTTGTCATAAATAAAATGACTATTGCTTTTTATTTTATTCATAAGACAAAATATACATTCCAAAAATCAATGATATTTTGGACTATTTTATAATTTTTACCATTACTGGAATATATGGAGTCTAAAAGAAGCGCCGATATTTAGATGCTGCACGGGACACCATTTGCAACTATACTCAGTAGCCTTCTTCTTGTACAAATCGGGATAAACATTTCTAGAAAAACTTTTGTTACACTAATTTCTTATGACATAGGTAATAAATGAACTTCAGAACATTGTACTAAACTTTGTGAAAGTCATGGATTATCTTATTGGTGTAATTGAATGCAGACCCAGTGTCCAAAATCATTTTGCTTGTGATAATTACATAAGTGTAATTGACCTGTTTTGGGAGGATATTTGTAAGCATTGTTGGAGACTATGTCCACCACTTCAACTCCACCATTTCTTCTGCTAAGCGTGCTTGTAAAAGCCCCCATTCTTTTCTGAAGAAATGTGTATTAACAGTCTAACATTGGTACAACAGCACAATAAATCCTAAATGGACGTTCAGGGCATATTACACACTTCCGTGCGTACTACGTCAGCAAAGAATGTGTTGTTTCCTGTGTACGTCAAAAGTTGGTATTATTATTAAAGATATATTTACGTATAAATATAAAACTAAACCATTTTGTGTTTGTTTGTGTTTTGTTCAAAATATAAATAAAACATGAACATGTTATTTTTGTACAAAAATGAAAAACAAAACAAAATGGTGTTCTTAACAAGTTGAGTAATATTGTTGGTGTTGAGTTCATTGACCTCCGACACAATACACATACCGCCCTTGTTGTTAGGATCGGACCAATCAAATTCATAGGATTTATTATTGTGACATGTCTATCAAACACGCCTCACTTCCCGTGCTAAAATATCAACATTGACAGGAAGCTGGTGGATTCGCGACCAAATTCGCGAATGCGTGAAAATATGGATAATCTCAAGCAACAAGTCATGATAAACCAATTTGTATTTGCCACCGGGTGTCAGACAGAACAAGCAAAACAGTTTTTAATAGCTTCAAAATGGCAGTTTGAGGTAAGTTTTATAATCCACTATGTCAACAAAAGAAAATGGCGCTTGTTTACGTTTTACGCGGCATGTAAACAGTAAGTTCTCACACTTATGCAATAATTTTTTTTCTTATGTCATCATCTAAAACTTGTCAGTTTTCTTTTCCAGACTGCCTTAAGTATGTTTTTCGCAGAATCTACGATACCTTCATGTAGAAACTGCAATGGACATCAAACAAGCGGAAGTTATCACTCGGTAAGCAACCAGACTGTCGTCCATTTTGATGACATCATACTTCGTATTTATGTTTTGTTTTTGTTTTTTTTCTTCTTCTCGTAAATGTCATTAAATAATTAAATGATACGTAGCGGCATCATTCTGTATTGTGAGTCAACAAGTACCTGATGTATGATTTAACATATACAAGGTTTTGTCACTTTGTGAATATGGTTTGTTTTCAGTTTAAAATCTAGATTATTGACTTTGACCTAGTTTATAAGTGATCACGTTGAAAGGGTGCTTTGAATGCGTGTTCATTGTGTACACAATATCCGTCTAGAATACAAGCACGCACTTGAGATAGCAATGAATAGGAAGTAAATTACGCATATGAATTATAATTAGTCGGAAATAAAAATAACTGTTTGGGAAAATATTTCATTATGACATGCTTTTAAAAAAAATGAATCTGTCATGGAATAATTTATTGCAAATAGAAAAAGTTGTGTAAATGATTTGTTAAAAATTCTGTAATACCATAAGATATAAAATTGTAATAGTTTTGAGCCAATTGTGCATTAGCTAGAAGTGAACAGTAATCTTAAAGAATCTTTATCATCTGTAACTGATTGACTTATTAAGATGTGTACAGTGTAAACAACTCATCATAATTATATAGCAGAGCTGGACAAATCCACTTAAATGATGCATGGGAGAAACTCAGATTTGGCTTGGGCAAGCTCAAATAAAAGAGAGGCCATGGTCATAATGCTTCATGTCCTGCAGTGTTATTCTCAGCTATCTGACCACACTATATGTACAAGCACCTTTATTTAACATTTATACTACATCTTTTACATAAAGATCATAAATTTTATTGGTACATGGTCATGTCACACCCTGATCATGTCACACCCAAATCAAGTCGCACACTAATCAAGTTATGTCGCACCCAATGCTAAAGTTATGTCGCACCCACGCTTAAGTTATGTCACACCCAATGATAAAGTTATATTAAGTTTCAATATGTCTTAAAATAATAAGGAATGTACAATGAAACGGACGAAGATACAGAGATAGATGCATATAAGTTCATAATTAAAATAGTCGACGTCAGAATAAAATGATTGAAGGAATGAAAAAAGAGAAGATATATAAATAGTAGAATTGCAAAATAAAAGATGCAAATTACCACAATAAACAAAGGTTGCTATTTAATATGGTCTTTTATTTCCTGTTTTTCTCATACTGAACAGTAACACAATGACCTGCATAGCCGATAAATCAATAATCTCCCCAATTAAAGGACAAAGTTTCATTTGCTGGAACTACTGAAGCTGGTTAAATATCTTACCTTTGTGCATTATTTTGTACACATATGAGCAGAGCAACATAGTTCAGAGTATACGGTATAGTTCAGCATATGCGTCACATTGCACACACCAGTATTCTTATGTTTGCTGCAAAACAGGCCCATTTAAATTGCTGCAAGCAGACAACTGGGAAATGGTCATGTTTCTGTCGTTAAAATTGTCCCAATAAGTAAACAATTTTGCTTGATTTTCTTTGTATATTTTTCTCTGTTGTCTCCTAAGTTTCCCTTCAGACTAGAGCCACAGCTGAATATTTACCAACTGGTCCTCCTTAAATAAACATCCAGTCAGCATGTACAGTGGAAGTCCTCCCCTCTTTGCAGCTGAATTGAGCCTGTGATGCCACCCCTCAACATCGTTGTTAGTCCTTATTGGCTGCATATATATGGTCCAGCGAGCAGGGGTGAATAATGAATTTGTGATCCATTGCCATTCTGTGTAGCTACATAGATCAGATAAGGGTCTGTTATTGGTGGTTTTCTCTTGCAGTGCAACCAAGGTTGGTTGTGTGTATTTCTTAGGTAAAAATGGCAGAGCCATTAATTTCCGGATGAAACTATGAATGGACTTGTTAACTTTATAAGGTTTCTGAAGGCTGATCTCCCCGCACTGCCTCCGAATAGCTTGAGTCTAATGAAAGACACAACCTTAAATCTGAACATCTGGAAAAACCGACATCACTCCTTTCCACATAGCTGCTTCAAAGTCTGCTACCACTTTTTTCATTTTTGGTTCAGTGAGAATCATATTTTTAATAGCTTTTAGCACTTTTTTATAATCCTTCTTCCTTTTCCCTGACATCAACGCAAAAGCTAGGGCAACTTGTTTTATTTCTCCGTCTCTTTTTATGAAGGCATGCACACTAAATAATTGGGTAAATGGTGGTTTGATCACATAGAAAGTGGCATCTATATACACCACTCCCTCAATAACTTGCGCTCTGATAACTCGCAAACCTGCTTATAACACGGGGTCAGGTGTGGATCCCAATTTTTAAACCAGAAAATACCAAAAACCTGACCCTATTTGTTGAACTTGAAGAAAATCGCGATCAAAATTGGTAATGGAAACTTTTGATATATTCTCGTTTGATCTTCGAAAACGGTAGGTAGGACCTGGAAATATAATCAACATTATGAAATATCGACTTCTAATAAGAAGTCATATAATTTGTTACATTTTCTTTTCAAACGACATTCTTTGTAAACCGCAATTAACAATATTGAGGGACATTTCAATCAATGAAAATGTCACTTATGCCAAGTGGAGGCAGTACTTTAATAAATAAATACCAATTAAATAATTTTTTTATCGATTGAAATTTGTGTTCTAGTTCTATCTTCTAGTTCCTTTTAAGTGTAATCATCATAAATGTATTGTGTCCTCTTGTAATTAAGCGTAAAATGTGTCAATCTACTGTAACAGCTATGTCCGCGAGCGTTTCATTGAGAACCTAATTAAGTGCCCACCGTGTTTTAATATATCAGACTAGTAGAAGAATTTATTGTATTGTTGCACTAAATAAAAAGCAGGCCTCCTTTTCTATTATCACGTTAATTACATCTTTTGAATCAAATAAAGCAGGTGGAATAAAAAAAAAGTCAAAAGGCATACAAATCCTACATGCTTAAGAACCAGCGGCACTAGTCTTATGTCGCGTAACTCATTTCAGTTGATCAATCGAACACTGTGATACATTTTATTGTGTACATATCTGATTAAACTACCTAAAATTAACCTACTCAATCATAAATGTGATAGCAACGCAACCAAGCGAAATGAGTACTTTGTAAAATAAAGAGCTTTGTTTCACAGATACGGACCACTCTGGGAAAAAAATGAGTTTCAGGGAATTCTTGAATTCGCACGTAGAGATATCCTCAAGCATGAAAAGTTTCACTATTACTTTTGCAGTGAAATCATGGCATCAATATTTTACTAATTGAAAAATACAAAAATTGAGTTTCAACGTAGACGATTGTCTCACGAAATAAATGTTGCATGTTTTTGATAAAAAGGAATCTTGTTTGGTAGTGTATCAACAGTTAGTCTGGTTCCTTGCTGCATAGACTCCTAGTTTCATGAAATACTATAATGCATCACTCCAGGAACCAGACTAATCAACAAAACAAAAAGCCGTGATGTAATACACAAATGTTTTTGCGTACCGTGTTTGGTTGTTGAAACCAGTTGCAGTCATGTTATCGCTCTTTCAGATGTTGGACATTTTGAAAATAAATGTGATATATAGATAATAGCGAACAACTTCATCAGAAAAATCGCTTTATTGACAATTTTTCTCGATTATAAAACGAGGATTCAGCCATTAAACAGCCCAGTTTCCCCCCCTTCCCCCCAACACTAACCCCACAGTTTTCTGGATGTCTAGCAGGTTTTTTGAGGGTCCCTCGGTAACTCACGCCCTCGCTTATGGTGCGTTCTGTGTTTATGGACCCCGATGTGCACAAGTTATCGAGGGAGAGGTGTACCATGTTTTTGCCTTTGGTAAGATTTCCAACATTTAGTGTGTAGCAAAAAGTAAATGGTGTCGATCTGTGCACTTAATGTCTTTCTGAAGAAATAGCTCTGGTATGTGCTCAAGCTCTAGATCAAACTCCAGATCGGTAGGATCCACCAGACGTCTTCTTTGAAGCAATCTATTGGCTGCTCTAGCTAAATAACCAGTCTTAGGAATGGGTTTGTTCACAGATAGTTAAGTTCACAATACAGTCATTGACAATTGTTATAGTTGACATGTAGACTTCGTTGATGGCATGTTGTTTTACTTTGGAATTTATTTTATGAAATGTCTTCATAAAAGGTTTCATAGGATGACAATGTCTGTATGTTCCTGGTGAAGAATTACCAGCACCTCTCTCTATAACTGTAGCTTTACACTTGGTGTGCTTGTTTCTCACTACACATTGTCAGTATGTAGCAGAGGCATTTTGGCACTTAACATTGTAGGAAAAGCCGTTGCTGTCGACGAACTTATCTTTCATTCTTTCTGATGATTGAGCTATAATTTCGTAAGTTACTGCATCATTGCCAACGGCATCCAAATTTGAGGTTACTATGGACAGTTTTGCATCTAAATATGGGGCTTCATCATCCTCAGGGTCCATTGGTTGCTCATGTTCAACATCAACAACAGGATGAATGCTGTCTAAAAGTGGATCAGTATTAATCGTGATAGTAGAAGATCTATCATATAGCCTCATGTAAGACTCCATATCATGATTGTTCTCGGTGTTCAGTCTGCTGCTTGCATAAAGGGGTTCACCAATTTCAGATGCATTCAAACCTACAGAATTACAATTATGGCATGTCCAGTGTAAACTGAGTTGTCCCCTTTCAGCCAATCTGTAGTCTTCTAATGAGATCCCAGTAGCACAAGTTCTGTGTTGCCACTTATTGCAGCCATCACATTGGATTGCATGTTGTCTCTGTGTAACTTCTTTTTCACAGCGTAAGCATGCAGTATTACTAGACATTTTGGAAAGTAATGATTGGGGTGGAGTAAAAATTTAACATTTTATACCTAATCATAGTGTCTTTTTTACTATTCAAGCATGAAACTAATCAATCCAATGTAAATGTAATGTAAACATCGACAGCAGCCCTGGAGTCCAACTTGAAGAAATCATTTGTTTCCTTATAGTTTATGTCAACAAGCTGCCAGTTCCGTACCCTGCTTTGTTATGTAATGACTTTGATATTGGCGCCTCGTTAACACAGACGCTGATTTGAGCATGCTTTGCTTTGATTTGCTCGCTTTCATATACTCGTACCATAGCGAAGCCAGCACACTTCAATAATACATACAAACCCTTCATCAGACTGGAATAAAACTGACAAAGCCACAATATTGGATGCTCTGTAGCAAAACACCTGTTCATTTGCGGCATAACATTTAAAAGATTTCATAGGTTTACAAAGCTTGATAGCCGCAAGTCCTTTTGAGGCATAACATTTAACTGATTTCATAGGTTAAAAAGCTTGATGGCCACAAGTCCTTAAGTTAAGCCTTGTGCAAAGAAAAACCTTGCTCAGTCAGTATGAAATACAACTTGCCATTGAGAAGCTATGGGACATTATTAATTCAATAATCAAGATATATGCTGATTAAAAGATTTAAAAAATAGTAATCTACCTTAAATTAGCCTACTTATTCACAAACTCTGAAACTCCTGTTTCACAAGTAAAGTCTTTCCGAATTTAATTCAAATGGCCCGAACAAAGCAGAGGGAAATGGAAATTTACTACTACTATGACATGAGCGAATAGAATTGATGGAATAATACATATAACTAAACTTGAAGAAGAAATACTACAAAACAAAATAATACAGAAATAATTTTACAAGGAAAGATGAACAGTTAAATCTACTCATGAGTTGCAAGGGAGAAAATTGCAGCTGACAAGGCCAATAAGGAATGTTAGAGAACTAGAGACATTTTCAAGACAAGGAGGATAGAGACAAGTGAAGGATCTTACCTAGAATGTTCACAGAGAAGGGACAAAAGAATTGGACATGTAAAAAATTCCATGCGAAAGAGTACCAGGAATAACAGCAGTGATGATAGCACTCAAGGCCCAAAACTCAGAATGCATAAAGAAAATTTATTCTCTCAACCCAAACGGATACAAAGGCTACATATTGAGACCCAGAGGAACCCAACCAATATTACCATTCGGGGAAGTAATTGTTGTAGGAGAGATAGTCACAGTAAAGGAGCCCACACCCTACTTGTGGAAAATAAAAAAAACAAGCTGGAGAGCTACATCTATCTGACATCCCACTTGAGATACCATTACAAGCAACAGTAGAAGAGTTTGAGAAAAAATTCAACATAAAGGTCATACCGTCAAGACTAGCAACCATTCCCTTAACCACAATATACAATTTGATAAGGATATTGGAAATAGAAAAGAGCAATATGATAGACGTGAAAACAGCATTATTTCTATGTGAATTTCTGACTAAATCATGGTACAAGGGATGTATCATAGAACATGTAATAGATGTGGACAGACAGGGCATACCCCACACAAATGCTCTAAAAACACAGAGACCCAGGCAGAGATCAGGGGACAGATAGTGACGATGATGGAACAACAACAAAAACAACATCCAAAACAACAATCCGGAAAAAAGCAACAAGAAAAACAAAACCCAAAACAGCAACAAGGAGAGAAACAACAACTAATAACAACAGAAGAGGAAAAAAGGGGAGATACAAACCAGAGACAAACAAAAGTGCAAGAAACCAAACAAGAGGACCCAAGACAGGCATCACAAACACCAGTAAAAATAAAAACGGGGACAGAAATAACAGAATCATCACAAATCTCTTTGTCAGCAACAGAACAACAAGAAAAGATTCAGATATCGGAGAAGCAAATCAGAAGCAAACAAAAGTACAAGAAGAAATAACACAAATCTACTCGACAGCAAAAGCAACAGAAGAACCAGAAAAAGAAAACAAAGAGACAAAAGGAGAGCTAAAAGGAGAAAAAAGAAAGAAGAGGAGGAAACAGATTGATGGAAAAGTATCTACTTGATGACGATGAATGTTTGGAAAAATAGGGAAAAAAAGTTTGACTGGAAAAAGAAAGAAAAATGTATGATCAGAAAAAAGAAACCAAAAAAAACTCCCAAAACACACACCCCCCCCCATAATATAGCACAATCAATAACATTATACCATTAGATTGGTAACAAATATAATGCCAAAAAACAGGAACACAATACCAATTAGGCAATTATACTGGTAGGGCAGGAGGGCATCCCTAAATGGTCTGAAAAGATCAACCAGGGAGAGTACCCTCCACAAAAATAAAAAATAAAACTCATTCACAAATGTGATCAAAAGATAGAAAGACAACCAAGTGAAATGAACGCTTGATGAAAAATAAAGATTCACAGATTGGTCCATTATGCAGAAGCTTGTTTCAGCATTTGTTAACTTGCAATTCATGAATTGGCACTCATAGATTTCCTCAAGGATGAGAAGAAATTTCACAGTTAATTGCAATGAAATCACTGTATCAATAGTTTACTAACAAAACGATAAAACAACTGGCTTTCGATGTTGGTGGTTTCATGATAAAAATGTCCCTAATTTTTTAAAAGAATCGTGTTTGATTGTATAGCATTGGTGGTTATTGTTGGGGCCAACAAGGGAATGGTGGTGGTGGCAACCAGGGATATATCCCCTGGGCCTGGGCCCATAAGGGGGCCCAGGCCGAACATCACTTTTTAATTTTATAAAAGAAAAATTTTGTATGAACAAGAACTAGGAGAGGCCAGGGCGTTTCTTACCACAGGGCCCGTTATCGCTCTTTACAGCCCTGGTTATTGTTTGTTATGGTACAGGTATAAAAAATACCCTCAAATCAAAACTTAATGTAGCTTTTACAAAGCACAATTATCTGCTGTAACATTTTCACAGCATCGCATAAGCGTTGCTTTCAAAATTCAAACAAGTACACAGGATACAACTCAACAAAGAAACTTCACATAAAAGTGATTATTAAATTAGGAGTAACGGACTTTAGTATACATGGGGAACATATTTGGAATGTCTCCTTTATGCTGGATATGCTTTTTGGATAAGATAATTAGCATAGAAGGGGGCAGAGGACAAACAAAATCATTTGGTATTAATTTGTAGAACGCCAGTTAATGCTCTCAATAGTCTTTGTCATTTTATTAATATAAATAAGTGCCTGTACAATAATTGTCTCAGTTGAATTCTCAGTTCAACAAATAAAATGACTAATAATTATACATGGCTGCTGAGGATTGAAATAATACACATAGTGTAAGAATAATTTTGTATAAAATTTCCACCTTTTGTATCGATATGAACATCAGTACAGCAGATTAATGAGGTATTGACATACTGATGACTCATTTCACCCCTACTTTCATGGCACACTTTACATTTAAATGGTTTATCTCCAACTGTCCAGTTGAACTAAGCGTTTGACAACATAAATCACACTTAAATGGTTTTTTCTCCAGTATGTGTACTTATGTGCACATTTAAACTTCCACTGCAAGTAAGATAAGCCTTATGCAAAGAAAAATCTTGCTCATTCGGTATGAAATACAAGTTACCATTGAGAAGCTATGGGACATTATTAATTCAATAATCAAGATATTTGCTGATTAAAACATTTAGAAAGTTTCATGACTGTGCATGCACTTATGTTAGACTAAATGAACTAAATGCAGAAACATAATGTAATTAGTGGAGTGTGAAATGTGATCTATTTTGGCCCCATTAATTATATAACAAAACTTAATTAGTGAATTAATACATTTAATTAATAAAGGCTAATGCTATGGAAACATGACATGGTAACAATCATTTCGTATAAGATGTATTACAGATGGGTGCGACTTGACTGTATATTAGGGTGCAACATAACTTTATATTTGGGTGCGACATAACTTTACTAGTGTGCGACTTAGCGGGTGCAAGATTGCAGGGTGCAAGATGACTGATTCAATTTTATTTATTTACACTGTCAATCACAAACATATTGTAGTCATTGTCAATGTTAGTCTTGCTGCTTGTCTTGAAGATTTGAGAATGTAATGCTTATTATATGAAGCAGGTTTTCACAAATAGGGAATAAATATTCATATTTTAAAGTTTTATCAGCTACATTTTTATCATTGTTGTATGTATGCATAATTTGTTGACTTTTAAAGTTGTAACAGTCCATCGGGTGAGTAGACTACTCCCTCTAATCATTATGCAAGCCAGTGAAAATGTTGTGCTGATGTTTAGGTCAGATCAAGCTTGCTGATTCTTCAGTGTTAGCTTCTGTAAGATTGGTTTGTGCAAGGTGACTTGGTGATAATTATTAAGGACATAACTCATAAGAATTCTTGATTGTGGATGTAGTTAAGCAACTGGTCTTTCTTCTAACAAGTATAAATGCATTTAATTCTCCATCAGTTCAAGTCCATCCTACTTTCTCATACACATACCTTTCATATGGTTCTCAAACAACAGTGCCTCTCTATCCTTGTAAAAATTCATGGCATGATGGAGTTACTGTTTTGTCACCAGTATAAATATCATATTGGCAATACTCTTTGATGTGAAATAATTAGTGAAACTGTAAGACAGTTGAGAACAGTGATGTGACTGTGAAGTTAGAACCAGTGTTCTTCCAAGTAAGGCTGCAATGTTTACCAACATTTCCAAATGTGAACAGGGTTTACAATAAACAGAACAATGCTGTTTAATTGAAATGAAGAGAAACTCAACCTTTCCCCATCTACCCTAATGAAAAAGTCCTTTACTAAACAAATGAAAGTTAACTCTTCATACCATATTGCTCAGGGTGTGATTGTTTCATTTGCTATGCATCTTTTACATCTTATTCTTAGAGTATTCTGTATGTATGATGTTTTTTAGCAGAATATATATGGCAGTTTCAATAAGCACCCCATAATGCAACTTGGCATATTGCATGGACATGTGCATAGAATGCCATTGTAGGGTATACAGTGATGGAAGCTAAGCAGAGGCTTACAATCTGGAATCATGTTACCTTAAACAGTGTTTCCCATTGGGGTGAGAGAATGAGTGTCAAAAATTCAATTGGTGTCGGATCATGTAAAAAAAACAAACCTTGGAATCAGAATCGGGGTCAGATTAAACATTTGGGAATCTCTGATGCACGAACGATGGTAAAGGGAAACACACCTTACAGGAGGCTCTACTGCATAAATTTTCAAAATTCTACTTTGCTTTAATTTTCTCGGATTCGAAATGTTTAAAAATTCTGAAATTAAGCTAAAAATAGAGCTTCACTATGCTTGTATATGATCACGTGTCAAACCAAATAGTAATCTAATGCAGAAATGGCAGTGAGAGTGGATGTTGATACTATGTGTTTACTTTTGTCGCCAATGGGATGAAATAGTCTTATTACAAAGTAATGTACTCTCCTCAAAGTTGAGCAGTTTTTATATGCAGTTTTCGAACAGTGGGTGAAGCAAGTAATTGTTGTGTAATTGGATGATGGGGTTCATCTCAAAATGTTTCCAATTGAAAATTTATGTTCTCACATCTCCCTCTCTCTCAAAATGAATGGATGATTCCTCTGTTTATTTATATGGTACACACAACCATACTGCATTTCAGGGGTGTACCTAAAGTATTTGGCACCCAGGGTGGATCCTTCCTTTGACACCCCTTCAGATAATTTTAATATGTAAACGCACAGAAAAATGTATTATGTTTGCAGGTATATTTTTAAACAATACAGTGCTGTCATAAGCAAATTGGAATTAACTTTTACTTTGGCGAGCTTTTCATATGCTTTGAAAACTTGTACTGGTATTTCAACTCTCCAGATTTCACACACACACACACACCCCTTTCTGGCTGTCACGCAGGGTGGACCACCCCCCTCACACCTATCTTAGTATGCCACTGCTGCAAATTGAATGTTCATAAGTGAAGCATTATGTGAACTTTAGCAAGAACATGACAGATGGATCAACAGACAGACAAGGTAAATCTAAGAGACCACCAGCATAATGGTATGATATTATAAATGGCGATATTTTGAACAGGTTGCAACTCGTGACTCCTCTCCAAAAACTGCAGGGAGTTTTCCTGGGGTAAATGGAACAAATTTTAATAGAACCAAGTTTGGCTCACTAGGCTTTGATTGAAGTAACATTTTTTTAAAAAGTTGTAATCTGCAGGTTAAACTTGGTTCTGAGATTTTTCTCTTGGTTGCATCAAGCTCAAGGACTGCCGATATAATTCTCAGGGAGGGGAATGGAATATTTTAACCCAAAAACTACAAATTTCCAGTCTTAAGATCGCTGTTAATAAATCCTGCTCTAATTTGTGGAAAAAGAACATATCCAATTATATTAGTAGAAAGTAATTAAGAATCATGAGGTAACGGAAAAATAATCTCATTTTAAAATACATTCAAGCTGCCCGCCTCCCCATCTGTCAAAATAATTGGTTGATCCCTTATCAGACAGACACAAACAGCAATTATAGAAGACGTGAAAGATTTTTTATTTCTGAAGTTGGACTTAAATTGCCATAATAGGTTTAAAATTATTAAAACAAGTTTCTACCTGGCTGAAGTCAAAGATGCTTGGTTGCTATGTAGGCTATATGAAATAACATGAGCTAAAACATATCGCACTGAACATTTCTTGAAAGTTTGACAACAATAAATAAAGTGTTTTTGAAATAGGTGTGAAAATTATGTTTCCCACTTGACTCATTGAGACAAAAATACACACATTTGTTTGTATATATATATATATATATATATATATATATATATATATATATATATATATTCCAATACATTGATAAACGTGCTACCAGTGTATTTTGTTGGGGAGATGTGAAAATGTGTAGTTTCTAACAGGTTGTTACGGAGTTTACCGTGGTTGCTAAGGAAGCTGTAGAAATACAACGCACCTAAAATACTCAATGTTTAACCAACTATAGTTATTTCTTTAAACGTCAAAGTAGTTTTTTGTATCTGATCTGAAATTTGTTCACTTCAGAAGTTCACACAGGACAGATGATGAGACCCAAAAAATATGTTTTCTGGCTGGCCAACCATTCGTTTTTCATTGCTGACCGTAGCTTTTTCTCCAGTGTTAAAAAAATTAAATTGAAAAAGAATTATTCCAAAATTGATTTGTGCATCTAATTGAGTCAGCTTTGCCCAGTACTTGAAGTACTTAGTATATTATATATACTAATCATTAAATATATATAATGTATTTTTTTTTTTAAATCTACCTACCTACACTAATTTTTAAACCAGTACAATAGGAAACTCATTTTTTGTTGTTGCCTAAATGAATAATGTATGATACAGTATGTGTCATGTCTTACTCTCTACGAAACTCGAGCAGAGGAACAATCATGTTCTAAGCCTATTTTACAAATATGTTCATGTGAAGAGTTTGTTAATACCAACATTTATGTCATACTGAAATTAATGGAAAGGTATTTTAAGAAAGAAATCTTCAGAAACAGCAGCATGTCCACATGAACTTCCCTTTTATTTCCTAATTGCCATAGCTGCATGCATAGAAAATTGATGAAAATTCTGTGACAAGGGTGGACAAGTTGCACATATTCAAAGCAACCACTATTTCACATTAGTGTCACATGGGTTGATAGAAAAAGCATGTAGGAAAACCCTTCAAAAGTCTACAACTTAGATTTTGAAGATGGCATCACAACAATGAGGTGTGACATAACCTTGGGGCTTAAAGAAACAACAAAACCACAGATGCTCATCTCACTTTCCCTACCATTGACCTTGATGATAGAGCTACAAACCTGCCAACTGCATCATAAAATGTGGAACTCTATCAAATTTCATCAAAATATATAGAGTACAAGGTAGTTAAAAAGTGACAGCCTAGATAAGGAAGCAGACCTTTGACCTTAACCTTTATGGCAGAGGATATGATTATGAATACATGTGACACTTTCAAGTTTAGATATACAGCAGCTTAAGCTGCTTGAAAATACCTTCATTGGTTCAGTGTTTTGGGCTTGACATTGACAAAAGGCATAGGACATGATATAAAACATACTCCTTGTATATAGATACATTCTTCTTAATATCTTAGACAGCTTCAGAGCTATTGCCTGGATACAGAAATTTTAATACATTAACATTTAGGATAGAACCATGAAAGTGGCATATGAAACCATCATAGATGTAAGTATTATACAGTTTCATCTCTCAAAATATGGTTTTTAGTTCAAGACTTGGCAAGAAATACTTGCATATTGACTAAGATTATAAAAGTTGCACAAAGTCGATATGTAAAATTGTACTGTTGGATAATACTACTCTTGATCAATTTAAGTTACCTTGGGATGACTTTGCAGAGAGGATCCTGACAGTACAAGACAACCATCCAAAATATTTTATTTTCATTGCTTGAACAGCTACAGTCCAACCAAAAAAAATTAACATTGATTTTTCAAATTGAATCATAAATGTGTGTTATGTGACATGACTTTAGATCATGATGCATGAATAAAAAAAATTTATCTCACTATCCTTAAAAATGTATGAGCTACAGGCTACACACAAAAATAGATAATGGTGATCAGTGATCTAAACCTTGAAGTTATGGTTTAAACATAAGTTCAATAAAACTAACTTCAACTACCTTAGAGGTACCTTCCTAAAACTTCACATGTGACTGATCTTGCTGATAGGACCATACTGTTGATACACTGATAGGTACATGACCATAACCCTCAAGAACACCCCTTCTTAACCCTCAAGAACACTTTCTATAGTTTTGATATGTACATGTACAAAACGTCATCCAGACAATAAGTTAGTTTCAGCAAACCTTTCAAGCAGAATAATTTTGGAAGATTTATACAAAACTACGGAAGTACCCATGAACTCTGATTCTACATTTTCTTCAAGAAGCATGTGGACAGTCGCTCTTGTGAAGTTTTCACACTGGATGATTGTGTAAATATCATATTCATTGTATCCAAAGTGAGATGCATAAAAATAAAATTAGGTAAATGATGTGACACTGCATATCACCATTCTGTCAAACTAGAGAGTTAAGAGTGATCCAGGATAAAATCTTTCAATGCTGTATATGTGTACTTCTCTTTTTTGTATCCATTGTGTCTGTGTGTGTGTGTGTTTGTGTGTTATTATATCATTATTTTTTGTAACTCTTGGTGTGTGACTATCATTATTGTGTGCTTTGTTTTTTGTTCATGAATGTAAATGTAATAATCATCTATAATCAAGATATTAGATAATTTTTGTACATGGGTATAAATTCCACTTTAAGATATTAATAGTGCCTGTTGATTACATATGATCTATAGGTGTTTATAATCATTAATAATAACATTAATAATAAAACTATTTACTAGTTTGAGGTTGTTTCCCATTGGATAGCTCAATTAGGTGAGTTATCACAACAATTAAATTATTTCCCACTGGATGGGTTACCCAAGTGGGTTCTTTTACAATATGGGCAAAATGAACTAGTTTCACAATGCTTGAAAATAATGCACTCGAGTTATCTTGCAAATTCTCACAGTTCCAAAATGAGATGCTCACTGCTGGGAGATTTACAGTCAAAATGTCATAATGTGTGTGTGTGTGCATGTGTATGTGTGTGTGTGTGTGTGTGTGTGTATATGTATATATATATATATATATACACACACACACACCGTATTTTATGTATTTTTTCGTACCCTTTTATTTTTCGTACACAATCCAGTTATCAAAATAATAATTATTTAAATGTATCATAATTTTTTGTACATATCACTTTGTATTATTTGAAAAATTCATTAAATTATCGGACATAAAATATCCACTAAGAAGATTTACGTTTGCAAAAAAGATCGAAAATACCGTATTCCCATTTTGTTTTTACAAAAATCAATGATTAATTGTTGGTGAGAAAATATAATGATTGATGCATAAGCATGGGTGCCCGCAGCAATGGTCAAGGGGGGTCACGTGACCCCCTTGGAAATCATACTCCAATATATATTCCGACAAGTTTAATCATGCATATGAAGCTGAAAATATGTCACAAGATTCTGTTCAAAACGCTTAGTAAATATTAGCTTTAGTTTCAGACTGCTTATTATACTAACTCTCCACGCCGTGACTGACTGACCCCCCCCCCCTTTTTTGCAAACGATCCTGTGGGCGCCCATGTGCATAAACTCTTATTGTCATTACAATATCTACTGGTGTTTATTAACAAATGAACAAAGGACTTTACAGACCATACCTTTAAATATTATCGTTAATTAGTTCTCCTTATTAAGTCCGTCCCCATAACAAAACACCATGTGCATTTTAAAACGAGTTCGGAAGCCCTTTGATGTTGTCTTTTCCAACAAAAATTACATCTCAGTACATGCTAAAGTGAGGACCACAGACCATTGGTCAACTAGTCTTATTATTTCATTAGTCATACAAACATAAAATATAAATTCCTTGTCATTTTCCATTGTAAATTTGAAAGTCATGGACTCCGTTAAATCGATTCGTATATATACATATACTATCTATTAAGTGCTTGTTCTGTTTTGACTTGGATATAATTAACATTTTATTGCAAATCTATTCTATGATATACCCCACTATTATCTTTATTGGCAAGTTTAAATAACAAGTAATGCATATGATCGCTTGTCCTTATAACATCTGATATATGGACAACGGCTTCAATAGCACATTGACAGACTTTCATTTCTCTAAAGCGAGCCTCATTTCCCTACTGGCAGCCTCGCTGATTTGACCTCTTCAGTCGATTCTTGCCCTCAATCTGGTTTCAACTGGAATAACCAAAGCGCTAAGCATGTTTAATTACTGTGTAAATAACACCGTATAGCCATGTGGTTGTTGTGACAATGTACATGGTAATTAAAACAAGAAAGAACTGTTGATTTAGCGGTGTTTATTCCTAATGGAATATAGTAGGGTCATAATACATGATGATTATCCCAATCGTCAGGTAACTGAAAATAGTCTTTTTTCTCTTTGCAAAAGCTACAAATAAAAACTACACTGAATAAATACGGTCTTTTACACTGAAAAAATTTTGTTTGATCTCTCTAAAGCGCATTAAGTGTTGATTTCAAGTTCTTTATTTTTTATTGCAATTTGATAATGAGATTATTGTTGCGGTAAAAATACAACTTGCACTTAATTTCTTGACGATGTGGGGTCGTATCGTTGCGTACAATTTACCAATAAATAATACCCATAACTTATACATGTTCAAACCATCTTGATCATCTTGCCAATATTACACAACATAACAGCTACATATGTTCTAAATGCAGACGAGCTTGAACACTGAGACATAATTCTCTCTCTCTCTCTCTCGTTCACTAATAACAACAGTACTTTTGATTTATGAGACAGAAAATATACGTTTACTTTGTACGTTTGTACCGTTAGGTTGTCGAGTAGCGCGTGTACTGTAGAACTTGTTTTGGTACGATCTCTTATTTTTCGTACACGGTCAGCACCACCAAACAATAATTATTTATTTTACATACAATTTTTCGTACACTGAAATTAATAATTATTTTTTCGTGTACGAAAAATTACATAAAATACAGTGTGTGTGTATATATATATATATATATATATATATATATATATATATATATATATATATATATATATATATACATACACACACACACATATATACACACATACTAGAGGATTCACAGTGTTTTACTGTCAAGCAATTAAAAGATATCTTAAATCTGAACATTGATAGTGTCGGTGGGCAAACGTCCATGCTAGTATCATGCACCTGCACCCTAATTTGCAGGGAAAAAAAGGATGCCTTGCAGTTAAAATATGTGTAAGTGTGATGTTGACATCCAACATTTCGCAATGTTACGGTCCTCTAAAAGGCTTAGTGGACTAGAGATTTTTAAAAAAATTATTAGAAATGAATTTCCAACAAATGTATGACTATTTAATAGAGTAAATGAACACAGTGATGAAAGAAACAAATTTTGAAAAAAAGAAAGTGCATTTGTATTTTTTGTCTAAAGGCATGTCATTGAGATTAAAGTTTAAAAAAACAGACATTATTTGTGTTAATGAAAAGTGACTTCATCCATGAAAAATAAAATACCAGAACTATAGAATAATGTTGTTTTAAAATAAAATACCTAAACTATAGACTAAAATTATTTAAAATAAAATACAAAAACTGTAGAATAATGTTATTTAACATTAAAATAATTCAACTATAGATAAATGTGTTTTCTTTAAATTAAAATGCCAAAACTATGGTGTTATTTTAGTTAAAATACCAAACTACTGAAGAGTGCTATTTTAATTAATACATGTATACCAAAACTATAGTATAATTTAATTAAACTACCAGACTATAGAATAATGTTATTTTAAATTAAAATTGTTTAGATAATTGTCAAACTTAGATTCAGGATTCTGAAATTGGGTTTATTGAGACATTTTCAGGGTTTGAAACTAACAATAGCCTGTTAGAGACTAAACGATTTCACTACAGTCGACAACCTGTGTATTGTATTGGTCTAATGGGACCAAGGAAAATTTTATTTTAAACTCAACAGACAGGGTGGGGATGGCTACTGCCTTCTGAATCTGCAAGGATAGTGATCGTTTTTCCACTGATTGTAGTTGCAGTTTATTTAAACTACATACTTCTAAACATGTTTTGATAGCGAAACTGTATATACCTGTAAACACAATTTGACAAATGTTATTAAAACTTAAAATGAACTTGCTTAAATTGGTTTTATGCAAAATAAGATAAGTTCTAAAATAAATTTTTTGTATAAACCAATTTATAAGAAATATTTCATTTGCGAGACTGTTTATTTTTAAAAATATATTGGGGAACAGGTTTATTATTGTTATTATTATTATTATTATTATTATTATTATTTTTTTATTTTTTTTTTAAATGCTCATATTTTGTTTATCAACACTGTAAGTACATGTATGTGATGTGATATTATTCAGATTTTCCAATGCAGCTCTCCATTTTAAAGTCACTATAAAAAACATTCACCCAGCAGTAATAGCCTCATTTTGATATTTAGCACTTGATATCAGGAATGACAATTTGTCTGAAATGCATATTGTGGAAGGGATCCATTGAAAAGTGTCACATAATAGGAGAAAATTGCGTTTTAGACCCGTATACTTGTATATAAGGAGAAAACCGAGTAATTCATTCATTCCTATTTTGGATTCTTATTTCATGTTCATGTGTTAATATCAGTCTGAAGATATGTTTAATGTTTTGTTTAGATATAAGTTGAGACGTTTGGATTATTTATTGGAATTAACAAAGTGCCCATGACAAAAATATTATTCTGGGACTATTTTGAGATTATTCAACTGGGTTCTGGACAATGCCATTGTGATATATCAGACTGTTGTCAGACCATTTCATTCAAGGATCTGAAATTCATTCAGAAAGTTTTATTCTTTAGGACTTGTTACAGAACTTTTGGAATTATTTTGGATTTAATTTATAATGCTTTCAGTTCCTCTTAAATTTTCATTTTATAACTTGCTTTATTAAATTATTTGTTTTACAATACAGTGTGACCCTGCTATAACGTGCCCCGCGATAACACGAATTCGGATGTAAAGCAGTCTTGGCGTTGCTCCTGAAATTTCATATATTTATTCACACATGAAAAAATGTTTTTTTGTTCAAAGTACGTGAAATAGTGTATAAAACTGAAAGAAGTCTGTCACCTCAGCGGGAAAGCCTGGGATACTATCTCTACATGTTGCATTGAACAATGCTGGATAAAGGGTCTTGGTCCAGCTTTTCCATCATCTACACACCATGATAGTGACAACGACGAGCCTGAATTTACAGGATCCACTGAAGACGACATACATTTACCCGAAGAAGCACTCAGAGAATATGAGCAGCCATTATGATATCCTCAACTGGTATTCAGCAGATGACATCTACCCCATATATGAGCACATCTCAGGTGACGAAATTGTTGCAAATGTCAGCGGGAAGACTGAAGCTGCACAACCAGAGCCCAAAACCAGTGATGCTAATGACAACAATGATGATGATGATGGCACCCAAACTCCACCACCAAAAGTGTCATAGGCAATAGAGCACCTAGAAGCCAGTTTGAGGTGGCTGGAAACTCAAAGATGTGAACAGTGTCAAAATCCTCCAACTCAGAAGCATTTTTGACTTTGCTAGAAGCCAACAGTTTGTGGCAAAGAAGCAGACTCCACTAGACAGATTTTTTTAGAAATGATGAAATTTAAATTATGGAGTCATGCAACCAGATTGACTTTGCACTTTGCGCAATGTTTAGTATAGTAGTTTTCACATGTTTCTTTCGATATTCACAAAATCTGAAGTAAAAGTTATATGCATGCTGAAAGCATGTGTTGATTGTTAATTATTCTTCTTGTAGTCATTCAAACGAATAGACATACAAGTGTTAATTATCGGAATTTACAATGGATAAAGGTAGACGGAAATGCATATGAGAAAATATTAGCAGTATGAAATTTTCATAGACCCTGGAACATAATGAACCGTACATGTGCTTCGTCTTCCTTAACCTAATTTTGCTGTTAATTTTTCCCATTGAATTCAGACACATAATGATCTGTGATAAAATTATTGAATAGCTTAATAAGTATGCAATTTTTGCAGTGGAATTACATGTATCATGGATTAACTGCATGTCATGACAGTACGATATCAGATGGTAAGAAAACGGTGTTAATACTCTGTTTATGCTATATATTAGATGTTGAATTCAGACACAATGATCTGTGACAAAATTATTGAATATTTTAAATCTGTGTGCAGTTTTTCAATGGAATTATATGCATTATGGATGAACTGCATGCCACGACAGCACAGTAGTAAACAGTGTTGATATACATTAGACGTGAATACACATGTCAATGCATTGTTCTCTGACAAAAGTAAAATACTGTAAAACCCCGCATTAACTCGACCCTGCTATTAATGTGATCCAATTTTTTGGACCCCAATTATCGCGTTATAGCGGGGTTCCAGTGTACTTGTTGGATTTGCTTCCATTTGTTACTTAGTTTATAAACATAGTCGTAACAATGTATAGTTTGTGTGTTTGCCCATTAAATGTATATATAGTACTAAGATGGAGAGCTTAACAATTTAAATGTTCTGAGCCAGGTTCAAATTCACAACCCAGGGTCTCTGCTGGACATGTGTCTAATTTTGTTCTCTCAAAGCCTATATATAGTTACTTTATTGGCTGGGACCTCGACAGTTTCCAAATCATGACCCAAGAGCAAGTCTCCTTCCTCAGGGCCTGTACTGGAAATGTGTTTGATTTCTTCTCATGCCCTTCAACCAGTATATGGTTAGAAGCTACAGATCTCGACTGTTTCCAACCTATGACTCTAGGGCAAGTCAACAACCTAAGGGCCATGACCCACTGTCAGTATTAGGTATAGAGGTATTTCTAGCTATGCCTCCTGTCCTTCAGATCCATATATGGTTACTGACTATGGATCTCAACAGTTTCCAAGTTGTGATGCAGGGGAAACATACCCACAGGTGCAAGACCAGAGAGTGTAACCCAAAAGCCCAATGCATATGTCATAGCCCTGGACTCGAAGATGACACAAACCAAATTTTAGATTTTCAACTTCAATACTTAAAATATTTAGATTTTTAGAAACAAAAAATAACAACGATATTGGTCCTACCCCATGAGTCTTAAAGTTTTGAAACCACCATGACATCTGAAGACTGTCCCCAATCATATTAAAAAATTTAAAGTCTTCGTCTTTAATGGTGTAGGAGACTGCATTACTAATGGAGGAACTGACAGACAGAACAAAATCCCCACCTTTTTAAAAGATATATGGGAATAAAAGGCTGTTAGTTTTTTTTATAACTTACATATTATGACTGTCCATGATAATTATGCAAAAAATTTAAACATCATTAAGTTTTGAGAAAAAATATTTGGTTGACAAATTACACTTTGTACGAAACAGCTTTACAGAAAATGAGAAACAAAAAACGTTTACGTATTTTCATATTTGAATATAATGATATAACTGAAAAAGCATGCATTACTATTTCAGCAAGACTTTTATTTTAATTTTCATTATTTAGTATACTTTTGTATCAACTTTAAACAACAGAATTTCTAGCTAAAACATTATTTTCCATCTTCCCTACTAGTATGATGTTCCAGTTGTCCTCAGATTTTTCATAAAATGTAAATTTCCATTCAGTTGTCATGACTATAGCAGTGGTTGTGAGATACATACAAATAGTGAATGGAAAAAGTTAAACTTCACATAATAACTTATGCACATTATACGGTAGTTGAATATTATTATTATTATTTTTATGATTTCTTCCAGTTTTATTATAGGAAAAGAGCCTTTAAAGTCAGTTGTTATAGTGTCAATATGTCTGTAGGTGATTCATGGTATTTGTGATAGCCGAGATGCTCTGTAGGTGATTCATGGTATTTGTGATAGCCGAGATGCTCTGTAGGTGATTCATGGTATTTGTGATAGCCGAGATGCTCTGTAGGTGATTCATGGTATTTGTGATAGCCGAGATGCTCAGATTACTAGATATTCAGAGTCTACTAATGTTGGCAGACAAGAAAATTTGATTTCATCCCTTCAGATGATAATTTTAAGATACTAAAATATTATCTATGTTATCATACTGGACAGAAACATCATTTTACATGTAAATATATGCACTTATATTTTTCATTGATATTTAATTTTTTTTGCTTATGAGTTGGTTTGAGTGTCTTCCATATCTGTCAGTCTGTTAGGACAAGTTTTTTTGTCACTACTATTCCTTAATTATTTAGAGTATTGCCATGAAGCTTCAAACACATATTGATGCCGTGGTTTTGATGGCCCATAATACAAATACAAATGGTGTTGCTTGGAAATCCAATGACTACCACAGTGGCCATCTTGAAAATCTTGTAATCACTACTCTTCAGTGGATAGTCATATCCACTTGGGGTATTCAGTTAAAGACTAATGATGTCTAGATGGTCTTGAATAGAAATGGGGCTTATTTGACATCCAGTATGGCTACCATGGCAGCCATTACATTGCTGTACTTCATTTTTTGCTTGCATCTTGAAGTACGGGAAGATATTAATATTTTAATAAGCTGAAATAAACCAATTATAAATAAATAAATTTGCCAAGACATTGGAAGAAGAAACAAATGACATTATTCCATTTTCTCTCTTTTTGTGCTACACTGCAGCTTTTGGATCAAAATGGCAAATAAATGATTCTTTGATACCTCGTGCATAGTGAATGTTGAACTTTGCAAGTTTGGTGTTCCAGGGTTACCATTGACTGCTTCTTTCCAGTCATGACACTGTGTACATACAGCTCACATTTTACAGCTCATAGGAAATGTCAAATTCCTTGATTCATTCCACAAATCACTCAGTTTGCTAGGCACTTTGTATTTCTTAATCAGAAGCAGATGCATGATCTACTTTCTTTTGGCCAATCTCACCGTTATTATTCTTCAAAAATGAAGATACATCTGCACAATGAAAAACAAAATTTTAAGCTAATTAGCATCCGAGTACTTATTTCTCTGACAAACAAAATAAGACCAAACTGTTGTCACTATTTTTCTGATTATGACATATAATAAAATGCAAGTGTTCTGACAACCAAGAAATTAAAGTATAATGGTTTAAAGTATCCAGAGTAATGCTTATTGAAGTGAGGTGTCAGGCACACAGCTGTAATTAATCCTATGATCCAGATGGTGATATGGTACTGACAATCAGTTAACAGGTGTCTTAATTTCCTTGCCACTAAGATCTGGCCAGTATGAATTCACTACTCTCGTTGTAATCTCTCCACATCTGCTTCAGAACCCACTATTGATGTGATACTTGCTTTGTAGAAACTGACCAAATGAAAGAGAAATTCAGCAAAAATAGATGTATTTTTTACAATGGACTCTGCTACTGGATTTTCATGCATACAAATTAAAAATATGCATATGTTTATACAACATAAACTTTTCCGATCTGCCAAAGATCTGGTGGATTGTGCCAAGGTACCAGGCTAAATCAGTGTTTCTCACTTTTTTGGAGTGGTGGTACCTAATTGATGCATGAAGTACACATGGCCATTTCCATTGAGGGACAGTCATTGTACCTTGTCAAATGCATTAATCTTCTGGTTATTCAGTTTATATAAGAAACAGCTATGAAAATGAATGCCATTCTATGTATTATTAGATCAGTTTGATACAAAAATATACCAGTGAACATTTCTTCAAAGGTAGATATGATCGACATCCATTTGCATCAGGTCAGAAGTCAGTTGTGGAACATAAATATGTTGTGCTCAGTACAATGTGTCAATTCTGATTCATCACAAAAATTAAGCACAACAGTTAACCAAGAAGATACAAAGCAACCAAGAACTTGTGAAATGATCTGTAAAGTACTTAAATAATGCATGGAGCACAAGCTTGGAATGTCGTTTTTTTAAGCTGATATATGTAATCAGTGACTGAACATGCCAATGGGATAAATAAAATTAGCATAGAACTGGCGAGGAAGCAGATTTCAATCTGCACAAGATCATCACCTTGTGTAAATTTGTTCGTTTTATAGAAGTTTAGTGGGTGTATCGATTGTTATTTTTTCGCTAACAAAAACAAATTTCTATGGTGCGGCAGTTGTTTTGCATCTGTAGGAAGTAAAATGTGATTTTGTTGGTATTAATCACTGTTCTGACACCTGGGCTTGTTCTGTGTTACATTTTCCTTGCATGAGAAAATTCCACTATTTCTTCTGTTTTGAGAATAATACAGTGATGTCTTCCAAGTTTCAGTGAATAATCTATTTGGAAGCATTTTTTTTTCTGTTATGGATCAGGATGGCATATAAATAGACGCTAAGTCCATGTCTGCGTGTAATTTGCCTACTGAAAGTGCAGTCAAAATGTCAAACCCGTAAAAAAGGGCACCACCTACCATTGACAGTCCTTTTAAAGATGAAAAGACCAGCTTGATATATGTGTGATAATGGATTGTTTTACACCCATCTGTTAACACCAAACCTGGACAAACAGACCTATATTTCAGATTTTACTCTTTCATGCCGAGCTTTTATGTATCGCTCACAACAAGATAGGCTTCTTACATGCTATGTACTTACTGCCATACAGGGTCTGTTTTAGGAATCCGGTTTGCAGGATTAGCATACATTTCTTTTAACAATTTGTGTCATAAAATCAGTATGTAAAAATGGTGCTTTTTTTCAATCCATACCTGTATTTCTTCATTAAACCCCTCCTATATTCCGAATTTTTGGTGTCGTGTACATTCTCAGGCAGTGTTCATGCTAGAATCATTGAATAATTGATAATATCCCTCTCAGTTAGTATCACACCCTTACAACAAAATAAGAGATGATTCCAACAATACAGTGAATGAGTGAAAAATTAAATTTCTGTTGTTGTTGTTGTTGTAGGGCTTAATGCCATTTTTCAGCACACGATAGGCTATATATGGCAGCCAGTATTAATGGTGGAGCAGCAAATTACAGCTGTGGATATATCCAGGAACTTTTATCTAATAAAATTCAGTCATTTTATCCCATGTTTCATAGTCATATGAATTTCTGTGTGGAAGATTTTGCAATATTCAACAAACCTTTCAAGGTTACTATTTTATGTTGATCAATAATTGTTGTCATAGGGACTTGAATCAGTACTTAAAATTTACCTTTAATAAACATCTCTATATATATATATATATATATATATTAACCAGTGATACAGCCTGAGACTGGTGAATCAAAATGAGTAGTTTTCACATTTTTTAATAAACTTTTGATAATAATTTAGTAACATTTTAATTATCTGACATAAAAATGTACAATTACATTAGTTTCAAGTGAATATTTTTAATTTTTTACACCCATTTGTCCCAATTTTAGCCCGTTTCACTCTATTCTAGCTGGTTATGATTTGTCATGTTGTATGTGTATCCTGCCAATAATTAGGAGACTGATAAATGGATAAATCATGATTTATCAAAGAGTTTAATATTGCTGTTATTTCATACTTGAGTGATTTTGACAAAATGTTTTTCAAGTAATTTATTGGTTTTGTTAGAATAATAAACCTTCATAATTGGATGCATATCTTAATACTACACATGAACAAAAAGCCAATGTGACCCACATTTTATGCTTTACTAACAGCTAAGGGTTACATATATTTTTATTTGCTCATGACCACTGATGTTTTCATGCTGTAGGTGTCCATGCCTTCACAGAAGGCCTTTTCTGCCTGTGCAGTTGGAAGTAGGAATAAATATGCTTAATAATAATAATAATGAGGACTTTGTATAGCACCTAATCTTTAGAAGCTCTAAGCGTTTCACATTTGACAACACTTAAAAAAACATATATAATGATATGATTACAAAAATAAAAAACAAACCTCACAAAATTAGAAAACAGAAAACATGCTGTTAATATTTCAGGTAAGAAACATTATTAGGTCTTTAAGTCTGTTCTTGCAGTTGAAATAGGTGAGTTTTAAGAGTGCTCTTGAATGAGATCACCGTGTCTTTGTGTCTGAGTTCAGTGGGCAATTCGTTCCACATTGCTGGGCCCTGGTATGCAAAAGAACATTGTCCATATGATTTCATTTTCATAGTGGGAATAATGAGAATACGAGTGGCAGAAGAGGAGCATAAGTATCTTGCTGGTGTGTACACATGGGTGAGGTTGGATAGGTATGTTGGACTGGAGCCCGTCAGTGAAACATAGCACAGAGAACAAATTTTGTGTTTAATTCTGGATCGAACGGATAACCAGTGTAGGGTACAGAGCAGGGGGAGGCGTGCTCTGATCATGGTACTCTTAGGATAATCCAAGAAGCTGTGTTTTGAACTTTTTGAAGTTTCTGGAGTAGATATTGAGACGAACCAGACAGAATTGAGTTACAGTAGTCCAGTCTTGAAAGTAC
>JAECUM010001724.1:0-18935 GCA_016617855.1 Megalonaias nervosa
CTGGCATCCACAGCGAAAGTTTTGTTAATATTACTTTACCTGCATCAAAGGCAGCATCACGCCATATTGCATCATCGTCGGTACCCTTTCTTACAAGTACAAATGCGTGTTTAGCGCCAAATATAACCTTCCTAACATTTCTACAGAATCCAAATATATGTGATAATGGAATTGCACATGAAAAATTTTCCTCATCGTTTAACATTGTTCGACGTGATGCGAATCCTAAGTTAAAATTTTCATTCATCGATACGATTTCAGTTCCAGCTGCATTTAATGTTACATTTCTACTTTCTGGATGATCAGTTGTATCCTTTGCAAACATCATTGATGGACCAGCTGATCTTGAGTAATCATCACTATATCGCGCAAGACCAAGTATCGTCGTGGCAACGTCGACGTTTTCATGACAGATCTCAATCTCTCGTCCATCAATCATATGTGCTGCACTTTTAAATAACGCCATGATGCCATTATTAACAAAACCAGGTCGATCTAAAAGTCCATAATTCGTATTATCTGCTTTTAAAAGTCTACCTTCGACTTCAATAAATGCTTCAGCGGGTAAGAAGTATCTGCTTGTATCTTGAACTTGTATCTCAATTCTTCCACGCTTGTCGGGTACACGTGCGTCATAAGAATAATATTGATAATCGCGCACAGAGTCATCTTTTAAAACTGGTGCATCCATGTCAAACGCGGGATCAGATATACGCTTGAACATTATTTATTATTATCGTCTTCGTCTAACACGAAGACCGCTTCCTGCTATCAGACTAGCGGTTATATCTTTTTCTTTTTCTAACCCAACATTAGTGTTGGTAGCCAACTCTGCTAGTTTCTGATTAGCAGCTTGATTTATTATTTTACTGACATTTGCGGGCATCACTTCAGTGCTGGCCAGTTTCACTAGTTGAGGTTTTCGTCGTATTAATCGCGCTAGTCTATCCTTGATTGCTGAGAATGCTTTGCTAGCAACATCACCAACAGCGCCAATAGCTTTTTCACGAACAACGTCAATAGCTTTCATTCCTAGTTGCTTTGCAAGCTGTATTGCTTTTGGGGCTATCCTTGTAAATAGACCTTGAACAACATCACCTAGTCCATCTCCGTAGGTCGGTTTGTATACTGGTAATCGTGAATTTATTACTCTGACCATGGTTGGTCTATGAGTATTGTGTATGATCATATTATTATTAAGTGATTTTATCACTAATTGCATCTAATTACATACTTAGTCACTATGATAATCATCGGCGATTTCATTAATGAGGGACCGATATACATTAATATCCATAACACCACCTGTAAATAATCGTTTACAAATATCAGCTGATTCATTAATGATTTCTGGGGAATTAGTGCCAGCTCGTTTTCCTCCAATGAGAATTTCTAGTCGATCAACATCAGCAAGGACGTTATTGGGACAAGTAATAAAGCCACTTCCTAAACCACTTCCAGTTGCGCCAGGGGGATCTTGATATTCTTCCTCTGTTGTTCTAACTGGTTGTCGTGGTGATTGAAATTGTTTCATTATTCCTTCTAAATGTTTATCTTGTTCTAGTTTGTTTTGTTTTATTTGTTCCATTAGTTGTAATTGTCGGGATCGTGGTAATTCAAATTGTAATTGTTGTGGTGATCGTTGTGGTGATGGTAATAGTCGTTTACCTTGTTTAGCTTTTTCGATATGTTTATATACAGCCTCATCAAATTCATTAAAATTAACAATATCTTCATTAGATCTAATTTCTGGAATACCAGTAGCGATGCGATATACATCCTTGATCCAATTGGCAGAGCTTAGAGATTTAACATGTTCTGGTTTTACATATTTTTGTCTTTTATAATATCCAAACGCGGCAATATCAAGTAATTGCTTTGGGTCCTTGATAGCAGCAATACCTTCAGGCGTAAATTTATCTATTATCTTAGTTCTTGGTTTAGGTTGTGGTTGTGGTTGAGCCCCAGGTTGAGCTGCTTGAATACGGCCAGCAATATCAACAGGTAATGTTTCAAGAGCTTTCTGTGTTGCCTCAGTTGCTGTAACAATTTTCTTTGTTGGTTCGACAATCGGTTTAAATAATTGTTCTGCACCTTCTGCAAATTCCACTTGAGACTCCTGACGAGCTTGTAGTTGTTGTTTAACTAAATCACGGACAGGTAAATAGTTTTTGATTGCCTCTAGTCGCTCTCGAGCAAATCTAGCTGAGTGTGGTTCTCCAATCATTATTGATAATATTTATAATGGCTGTTTAATTACAGCAGCAGAGAGGGTGAACGACCAACGTTGAGTGACCAGCGCGTAAACGAAACACACCATAAAAAACCCCAAAGAGTCAGAGATAAAGTAACGAGATAAGCTAACCCTAAAGAAATCTCATGGTCAGTTAGAGGTTGAGGTTTAACGTTATTGACTCTAAGATTTCCTTTTCGTAGGAAGGCTTATTTTTCATAAATAATGTCTCGAACAAAAATGGTCTGTTCACCCTCTCTGCTGCTCCTTTATTACAGCTACATATACATTTAAGATGTACTCCTTTATTATAGCTACATATACATTTAAGATGTACTCCTTTATTACAGCTACATGTACATTTAAGATGTACTCCTTTATTACAGCTACATGTACATTTAAGATGTACTCCTTTATTATAGCTACATGTACATTTAAGATGCACACTTTCCTCCTGTTTTAACTCCAGCTGACTTGCTATACTTACTGTTTATCCTTGGCATTTGTTTGGATTTTATTCTCCAAATTTAACCCAAAATCCAAATATAAGATCTTGGAAGCTGTTATCTACTATATTTGGTGACAACTTTGCTTGCTACATGAATTTTATTCAACACAAAGGAGGGAAGCTTTCTGTTTTTCTGACAGAGAGGAGATATAGGCTGAGAAAGGAGACAAATGTGTAACTGTCCCTTTTCCATATATTGCTGGACTCTATAAAAGATTTCTTAAACATCTTCTGAAAGCATGGAGCTAATGTGATCTAAAAAAAAATAAAAAAAATAAAAAAAAAAAAAAATAAAAATAAAAAAAAATATAACACCATCTGCTCAGTCTTGGCACATCTGAAAGACCAAACCCCCTGAATAAGAAGTGCTCAGTCATCAGTAAGCTACAGCGTGGTAATTGACGAAAGGACCACATCGGGGAAACCACTAGAAGCCTGGAGACATGAGTTAAGGGACACTTATACACCAACAGAGAATCCCTGATAACACTTGATGAACATTGCAAAGAATCAGGGCATACTAATTCTTGACATAGCATCAAAGTGCTTAGTAGAAAGACTAATACATTAATGAGGAAAATAAGAGAAGCTATTGAAATAACAGAGGGCAGGTCTGTGGTGAATATGTGGAGATTAGCATGCCAGCCACATGCAAATTATTTGATTTTTGAATATTCTTTGCAAGATGCCTAAATAATTATTGCAGGCGTTGCGATCCATTATGATTATTACCTTTCTATATAATTTAAATGTGAGCCGTGGGCTATAAAATGTAGTATGATACAATTTTTCCATTACAGTAATGGCATACGAGTTCATAAATGGGTAATTAGATTTATTTTCTCGTAATGATAAGACATAATGGAATATTGATGTTACAGTCAATAAATTTGCCCTGAATAGATACCAATGCAAATTAAATCATAATCATGTAATACAAAATATATATTTCTTCGAATCATTATAATTGAACCTGCTCATTCAAATTTGACACTTTTACCAATATTAGTGAAAACTGCTGAGAGAAATAAGGGTCATATGTCGGAGGTTTATGACTAATAGGTGCTTGTTCCTGGCAGTTGTTAGACAAATGCTTGTAGATGTATTAACTTTAAACAGTCATAAATGGCAGAACTGCAGGTATGACATGCACTGCATCAAAGCTAACAAAACAATGAATTTCGGGAAGAGGAGAAGAGGTGATACGAATTAAGAAGATTGAAAACCATCACGTGATCAAACTGTCAAATAAAAGCGGACAACTGTCATATGACCTGAAAGGAAACTGTCATATGACCTCAAAAGAAAAGAAACTATTGTCATTTAAGCACAAAAGGGAGAGAGAAATATAATTTGACCATAAAAAGACGGAAACCTTGTAAAAAAAATTATAAATAAAATGTTATACTTTATACATAAAAATAGGTATCACGTCAAGGCAATAATTCAACACTGGCACAAATATTAACAATTATCGTCTTAATAATTATTGTATATATAACCTTGCATAGAAAGCTTAGTGTTGTTTCTTAACATTTAAATAAACGAGTTGTTAAGTCTACGGTACCATAGTGTAAGGGGAATAATCCAGTATGCCAGGTATACCCTACCACACGATAGTTGCTGCCCTATTCTTTTAAGCTTTTTAGATGATCACGATGAAATTCCGGTAAATGAAGATTGCGTAACCCATCAACCGGCTTCATGAATTAAATATAAATATGCGCTACAAGCAGCTGGTTCCTGCTATTAGATTTACTAATTTCAGCCATTAGCCATACACTAGTTATACAACAATAATGTCAAATATTTAAGAAAATGAATAATTACCATGTTCGAAGACATATGATCATATGCATTTTGCGGTAAGCTACATCCATATGGGGTCAGGCCACTAATTATTTTGTTAGATATTACCTACATGTATTTCTGCCAGCTGAACCCAGACCAACATTCCAATGACACTGGGACTGTTAGTGTCATTATACAGTACATTAACACACACTACAATTTATCAAATGTTACCCAGCAGATTTTTAATCACAGTGGAAACAAAAACCTACTGTGGTCATGATGCCATATCCGGGTCAATGCAAACATATTTCTTGACCATATTTCATGCTTACTTTACCTGTGTCCTTTCACCACACCGCTTTAACAACCACAATAAAAGTCAACTCAAAATAACGAATAACTCCTTCTCCATCATTCCATGGTAAAAAATCAGTCCCTGTCATGAATATTTCACAGTGAAAGGCACAGTCAAACAACACCTCTAAATTTAGATATAACTATTTCGCTTCAGACCAAACCGGAAATATTTGATTGTGGTCTGATCCCATATAACTAAAAAAAAACTTTCAGCTGTATAGTAAATATTCTCTGTCCTAATACAAATATTGTAGTAAAAGCATATGTTCACAGCTACTATTCCCGAATGACTGTATCTGTCTTTTGTTGTGTGTGTGTGTGTGTGTGTGTGTGTGTGTGTGCATTTCACAGATTATATAGAACGAGTGTATTGCAACATCACTAGATAGACTTCGTTTATTTCTTCGAGTGAACAAGGTGTCAGAAACTTAACTGATGTTTCGTGACAAGATACTTGGTTCTAAGTTGAGAGTGGACAGCGAAAGAAAGCACGAATGTGGTTTTGTGTCTTCTGTTCTGACACTGTACATTTAAACATTAATCTGTGATAGCATTTTCAACATGGAGGACAATTTTTATTTCAGAATTGATTCTTAAATCAGTAATTATTTTGACTTGAATATTTCCAGCTGTAAGACAAACAACACTGTGCTCACGAATGCACGTATGATACTAAACAGAAAGGCAAAAAGACGGAACACTGTACCTTGCAGAAAGACAGAGAAAGGGTTAATTAATTAATTAATAATAATAATAATAATAATAATAATAATAATGAGGACTTTGTATAGCGCCTAATCTTTAGAAGCTCTAAGCGCTTTACAACATTTGACAACACTTAAAAAACATATATAATGATATGATTACAAAAATAAAAACAAACACCACGAAATTAGAAAACAGAAAACATGCTGTAAATATTTAAGGTAAGGAAACATTATTAGGTCTTTAAGTCTGTTCTTGCAGTTGAAATAGGTGAGTTTTCAGAGCGCTCTTGAATGAGATCACTGTGTCTTTGTGTCTAAGTGCAGTGGGCAATTCGTTCCACGTTGCTGGGCCCTGGTATGCAAATGAGCGTTGTCCATATGATTTCATTTTCATAGTGGGAATAATGAGAATACGAGTGTCAGAAGAGGAGCGTAAGTATCTTGCAGGTGTGTACACATGGGTGAGGTCAGATAGGTATGTTGGACTGGAGCCCGTCGGTGAAACGTAGCACAGAGAACAAATTTTGTGTTTAATTCTGGATCGTATGGATAGCCAGTGTAGGGTACAGAGCAGGGGAGAGGCGTGCTCTGATCGTGGTACTCTAAGGATGATCCAAGCAGCTGTATTTTGAACTTTTTGAAGTTTCTGAAGTAGATATTGAGACGAACCAGATAGAATTGAGTTACAATAGTCCAGTCTTGAAAGTACTAAGGAACACATAAGTGTTTTAGTGGCATCAACTGAAAGATACTTGCGAATGGAGCTGATGCGTCTCAGCTCAAGATATGCAGCCTTGCATATGTTCATGACATGTTGGTGCAATGAGAGAGTACTGTCGTGAGTAACACCTAGGTTTCGTACTGACAGTAGTAGTTAAATAGGCAGATCCTAAATCAAAAGCGGATTCTAGACCAGAGACACCCACCCCTTCAAAATAAATATATTCTGACACTTTTTTTTCACCACCTCAGAGACCTCCTCTCCTCAAAAACCACCCTCATCCAAATTTCAGTAAAGTAATCGGCGGATCCTAAACCAAACCTATTTTGTAATTTTATTAAGGAGTCATTTTCAGCTCAAAATAAGACTAAAAGAGTGGCCAGAAATTTTTTTTCGATCTTGGAGAGGAGACCCCACACTTTTCAATTTTGTCGGAGAAAGATATTATTAAACATTTACTACCGTTGTAGCCATATTTTATGATAATCTTTTTCATACCTGCTGACTCTCATTGGCAGAATATCCGTTAACATAATGTCAATAATACGAAACTCGCGTATTAAAACGTCCATATCATATTTTACACCTCGCAAGTAAGATCGTATTTGATCAAGTAATTTAATATAAGTGATAATTGCTATCTTAGAAGCATTTTTTTTGTCTCAAGCTTGGGTTCAATCTTCTTACATGCCGTTGAAAGAGAGACACCAATACCAGAAATAATTAACAAAAACGGATATTATTAATTAAAACGGATTTAATAATGCTCCACTTGATATTATGCCAGAGCTAGTCATTAACAATGGCAAATATGATATTACTCGAAGTATTCTACGGTAGTATTTATAAAACATTCTTTTACACACCAAAGGTTTTTATGATAAAATTTATAATATTGTACTAGTGCGTCAACATCTTGTTTTGGAATTTCTTCTGATAAGTGATTGAAATCGATGA
Source organism: Megalonaias nervosa (assembly GCA_016617855.1). Lineage (NCBI taxonomy): Eukaryota > Metazoa > Mollusca > Bivalvia > Unionida > Unionidae > Megalonaias > Megalonaias nervosa. Next base: position 7,278 of record JAECUM010001724.1, read on the forward strand.
TATGTTTTTTCATTATACAATATTTTATACAAAGACAAAAGTTCTAGCACCAACAATCGAATCGAGAAATTCGCGGAATTTATTATTTTTAGGATCAGCTAAAAACTCTCTATATTTATCATAAACATTTGACGAACTATCATCATATTGTTTATCTGTTAGTACATATTGTTTCTTTAACCAAGCGTATGAATCAAAACTATTTCTACTTCACTCTCATATAAATCTGTTTTATTCACCAAATTACTGTAATCGATTTCTGTTTCTTCAATATACCCTAATACTAAACTCAACTGATCTAACGTGTAATTTTTGAGAACAAGATGTTGTCTGATAATTGCATATGCGACTACAAAATTTGCTAGCATTAATTTCTTAAGCTGATCTAGTTCAATTGTAGGAAGACCAACAGCAGAAGCTACTTTTAACATTAATTTTTCATATGGTTTTGTGAGTATTGTTTTAATTTCATTGTAATAATTCCGTAATGACAATTGTCTAGGATACTGGAATGATAGGAATGGAACATCGTCTACTTCACTTATATCATAATAAGAATCAGACTTTACATCCAACTTTGTTTGATCGACTTCTTCAAAAAACTTTTTTCGCTCATCATCACTAAAATTACTAATTTCATCGTCTAAAGTTTTGATTATCTTTAGAGACTTGTTAACAATAATCGAATCAAATTCTGGGTCTTTTTTACGTATCATTGGCAAAATTGTGTTTGCGTATACTTTAATAATTAACTCTGCCTCTGACGTTATAGTAACGATTTTAACTAAGGTTTTTTTGTCAAGGTAGTACATACCGAGATGTTTAAATATACCTCGTTTTGAAAAACTATCATATAACTTTTTGTTTCTTTTTATTCTCATTTTTTTTTAATTTCCGCTAGTTTGTCAAGACGAGTATGATTTTCGTTTATTCGTCTTTCTTCTAGTGTTCTTCCACTATAAACTCGTGCTTTTATTAAATCTGATTTTATTATCAAATCTATGTTAGACCAATCAAGCTCTAGTAATATTTTTTAAAATATAATTTCAACTTGTTTTTGTTCTTCTAGACAATCCTCAGGATGACAGTATCTGCTTATAATATCAAAGTTTTCTATTGATTTTTTCAGTTGTGGTCCTCGCATATATATAACGCGAATAAAATTAACAAAATTTGCTGGCAATGTTGGATTGTTCAATGATTCGATGTTAAGTTTTTTCAAATTTTGTAACATTTTTGCTGTTTCATTAACGGCTCCAACATCTTTGTTGGGGTTTAAAATATTATCATAACATTCTCTTGCAATGGTTATAATTGGTGGTTCTGACATTATTTTATAACACTAGATTAAATTTGATCATCAAGTGTATATATCTGAAATGCTGTCAGTCCTGGAAATGGATGTTCAGCAGCTAAAACATTAACTCGAAAATATAAGTACTTGTTAACAGTGTTTTCTGTCGGTATTGTAAAATATTGTATTGTCGAAATGTAAGTGTCTGTTGTGCTATACAATGTTGTCCAGTTGATATCATCATTTGATCCTTCCAATCGCCAATTATAAATTCGACCAACACCAGAGTTTAATCGACCTCGCAAATGAAATTGCCAAATAGCAACTGCATTGGGACATTTAATTTTAATCCAAAAGTTTTCAACTTCTCCGTTGGTTGTCCACTCATGTCTATCAGAGAAAGCGTAATAAGGATAATTTTCGAGATAATATGTTGATGCGCTTACCTCAAACCCGGCTCAGTTGTCAGTTGCTTTATAAAGTGTTGGAATATATCCAACACTGTTTTTAGTTCGTTTTATACCGCTAGACAGACTATCAAAATGCGCTTTATTTGTCAGATTATTAGGGCTAACTGGAACATATGTCGTAGTTATTTTTTGTCTCTCATGTTTATGTTACCTGACATTGGTCCACCAGATTTTTTAAGGTATGAAGCAAGTTCTTTTAATTGAGGATAACTGATGGCATCACCATCAGCTTGTGGTGAGGTTGTTGGTAGTCCAGTTATTTTTGAGTTATTACTCATTGTAAGGTTACCTGTCATTGTATCGCCGGCTTTGTTAAGTTTATTGTCATCAACAGATTTTAGTTGTGCATAACTTACCGCTTGTGTTTGATTTAAGTTTTCTGGCGGATATGCAGTCTCCAAATTTATTATTTTTTTCCTGACATGTTGATATTACCTATAACCGTTCCACCGATTTTATCAAGTTTGTTATCATCCACATACCTCAACTCTGCATAACTTACCGCTTGCATATAATTTAAGTTTGCTGGTGGATACCTGGTCTCCAAATTTTTTTTTCTTTCTGACATATCTAAAGTACCGCTTAAAGTTCCTCCTGTCAACGACAACTTGTTGTCATCAACAGATTTTAGTTGTACATAACTAACAGCTTGTGTAAGGTCAACTCTTACTGGCGGATACGCTGTTTCTAAACCTAGTACTCGTTGATTTGATATAAACAGGTTTCCTGTCATTGTGTCGCAGGATTTTTTCAGGTAACCTGATAAATCAATCTTGCCGTTTGTTATTGTTGTTGTACTTACAGCTGATGAATCTCCTATTAATGTTCCAAATTTTGTATAATAGCTCATTATTTATTTATTGTCTGACAATTTTTATATAACATAAAATTGTATAACAACAATGGCAAAATCGTCGATATTAAATTTTGATACAGAGCGGTTGGTGAAACATAAACATAACAACGAACTTCCAGATTGTCACTATCTTATTGTTGGAAGAACTGGATCGGGAAAAACAAATTTGCTTATGAATTTTCTGCTGGGCAATAATTTTAATTACGATCGAGTTTATATTTATACAATTAATCCGCAGCAAGATAAATACGAGCTACTAAGCAAATATAATAATAAACTTCGTGATGATCTTGAGGCTGGCGAGGATTTTTTTATTATCAAACAACCAGAAGATCTTTTTCCAGTTAATCAACTTGATTCAGATGAACATAAGATAGTAGTTTTTGATGATATTCCGCTAAACAATGTAGAAATGAACAAAATAAGATCGTATTTTTCACTGTCTCGAAATAAAAAATGTAATTATGTTTATTTAGCTCAAAGTTTTTATAATGTTGATAGATTTATTAGGCGAAATACTGGTTGTTTTATATTATTTCCGGGACTGGACAATATTGACGTTAGAAATATCGCGAACGAGCAATGCCGCGACGTAACAAAAGATAAATTTATTGAATTATATCATAAAGCTACAAAAGATAAATATAACTTTTTCTTATTTGATAAACTAACACGTGATCCAACTAAAATGTTTAGATGCTGTATTGACAGTTACTTGCAGTAAGGTGTTTTCCACTTCTTAAAATTTTATAAAATTTATATATAATAATTATGGATAAACAAGCAAAGTACAGAAAACATATAGAAGATCTAAAAAATCTTGCTCAATCTCAAGCAGCATTTAAACAAAAAGTGCAGCAAGCACGACGTGGACAAGTAACTGCTGCAGAAACAACAGCTACGATTCTCAAACCAGTTACTGAAGCACTACTTGGAAAACAACCTGAAACTAAACTGCTGTCAGAAGAAGACCTTAAGCAACTACAGGAAAAAGGTTTAGTCGGGCTTGTTAAAGAACAACAAGAAGCTGCTGCTGCAAAAATTATTAGAAAATCTGATGAAGAAAAGGTAAAGTTAGCTAGAGAACTTGTAAAACATATTCATAATCCTGCTGCTAGACAAGCTGAACTAAGACGGCTATTAAATAATCCACTAGAATTTAAACGAAGATTATCAGAAAGAGTATCAGTTGATCCGATTGGAAGAATGTTAGACGAAATGAAGAAAAAAAGTAAAGCTCAAATAATTTTGAAGGAGATGCGTGAGGAAGAAAAAGCTAAAAAAGAAGCATTTAGAAAAGAACATGGAATAGATATCCAAGAAGAGCAAAATTTTAAAGATGCTCTAGAGAGTATAAATGACGAAATAAGAAATTACGAGTATGAATCGTTTAACGGAGAATACGATTTTAAAAATGTGAGAGTACGAGATATTAAAAAAACTGATTACAACGCTGAAGAAAATATTGGTAGGTTAGAAAATTAAAAGAAGAAAGTAAGAAACATTTAGACGAGGTAAAACTGGAAAATGAAAGCTACCGCGACAGTATCAGACAATACCGACACTGGATTATGCCGATCTTTATATCAAAGCTATTCGTAATATAAAAAATAACATAAATCGTAATCATCACTCTAGTAGTTTGAGTAGTGAGGCAAAAGAAATAGATGAAATACGTATGAAAGCTGATAAAGTTGTCTCAAAGGACATAAAAGATCCTATTGAAAGACAAACTGAATTAAGTCGGTTGGTTGATAATAATGATGAACTTTCTAAAAGGTTAAAGACAGCTGAAAAAGAAAAAACTGGAACCGGTGTAAAAATATTTACATCAACTGCTGAAATGATAGGCAGATTAATGCTGTTGATATCATCAAAAGAAGCTGGCAATATTAGTGTTGAAATTGATAATGAAATTATTGATATATTAGATCATCTAAGATCAGAAAATTTATTAACATCTGACGAATACGAAACTTTACATAGCGATTTAATATAAATCGCAACGACTTAATTTTGTAAAAATATAATAAAAAACAAAGTCAACAACATTATTACTAGACTCTAGCACAGCCGCTAAAGATAGCGCAAATTTTTCAGTAAATTATATTCCGCCAATACAACTTGATACTGAAAAACAGTATGAAATTGGACTAATTTGATGTACGTGTTGGCATTCCATGGCTGGAGTAAACGATGAATTTTCATTTATAGATATTAGTATTTTAGGAGATAACTGGAGAAAAATTAAAATTCCACAAGGAGCTTATAATATCACTGATCTAAATAAGACAATGAAAGAGCTTATAACAAAAGCTGGCGGTGTAGCTGATAATTTTGATCTAACACTAAATTATAACACATTACGCGTTAGATTAACATTAAAAAGTAATATGTTAATCGATTTTACACCAAGAGAAAAAAGTATTGCACAACTGATAGAATTTACTAATGACAGTTCAGGTGCTCTTGAAGAAGTTACTACATTTGACGGTGAACTGCCGGTAAATATAACTGACGTAAACACAATATTAATAAATTGCTCTATTGCTTCTGGATCTTACTCAGCCCAAGGTAGTAAAGGACAAACAATATATAGTTTTTCGCCAGAAGTTCCACCAGGATCGCTCATGCAAATTAGTCCACGGCAAGTTATTTATTATCCGCCAAATGTTGAAAATCAAATAACAACAATAAATATGCAGTTGACAGATCAATCTGGACAACAGCTGGATCTGAATAACGAGGTTGTTACTTATTATTTACACTTACGCGTTGCGTAGTTTTATACAACCCCTTGATATAATGAAACAGAGAAAAAAAAATTATTGAAGAAAAATAGTTGGAGGATTTTTTGGAAATATATTTACTAAAATTATTGCAAATGCTCCGGGAATCGCGCGTAAAGTTGCACCAATTGCACTTGACGCAGGTAAAGCTTTTGCAGCTGGAGCTGCATCTGCCGCTGGAACTGCGGTGGGACAAAAAATAGCTGATAAAATAAAAGGCACACCGTCTGCATCTGAGATAAAACAAGTTATGTCAGAAATCGCTCCAACAAAAGAAACTCAACGTGCTATGATAATAACAACAAAAAACTTTTATCGCCAAAGGGCGAACAGATCATACAAAAATTAATATCTAAAGTAACAGCGCCGCAATAAAATTTTCTATAATCTAATAAATAAAAAATGTTTGTTAAAAATTATCTCGATTTAGCAGAAACTTATGACACCGATGACACTGTAACAGAATTTGAGTATGTTGAGTATCTCGATGAAAATTCTAATGAACCAAATAAAACTGGTGTTAGAACATTTAATACCCGAGACGAAGATGTGTTTCTACTGCCACATAAGGCAATGTTAGAAGTTCGCGGTCAGATTATGACAGTGGCCAATCCGCCTGTTGCAATTGCAGCTGGAACAGAGGTAGCTCTTATAAATAATGGCTGGTGCTTATTTAAAAGTGCCCGATATCAACTGGCCAATCAAACTGTTGAGGATATTTCAAGTCACCTGCAAGTTGCAAGTACAGTCTTAAATATTATTTCGTTTTCCGACGATTATTTAAGATCAACTGCAACGAACATGATGTGGTTTAAAGATACTGGAACTGGTGGTTTAGCCGTATCAAATGAACTTTTCTCCAAAGGTGTTTTGGTACACGGAGCTGATGCCGCTGCAGATTTTCCAATTGTAAGAAATTTTCTTATCGCTAATGCTATCAAAATTACATGTGATCGAAAAAGATATACTTGATATAATTTTTGAAAAGACAAGTTTCGACAGCGAAATTTCAGAACCATATCTAACAGCTAAATCACGAAAAATATTAACTGGAACAAATATTGCCACATTTGCCGATGAAATACACCAAGAAATAAATACAAAATTGGAGGAATTTACTTCATCTGGGTCAGGTTGGAAATTTGAAATGATAAAAGAAGTTTTAATTCACACAGCAAAATATAGCATACTTCGAGGTAGTTCTTACGTTGATCTCCCTAAAAAAATTAAAAACAAAAAATGCTGTATAAATGTTAAAAACAACGACGATCAGTGTTTTCGTTGGGCAATTTTGTCTGCGGAACATCCTCAGAGTGACCATAATGATAGAATTGAAAAGTATTTGCCGTACAAAGACGAACTAGATCTCAACGGAATAACTTTTCCAGTGTCAGAAAATCAGATACCAAAGTTTGAAAAACAAAACAATATTTCAGTAAATGTTTTCGGACTAGATGAGCGAGAAAATGTTTACCCAAGATATATTTCAGAGACTGCTACACAAAAGACAATAAATTTATTATTTTATAAAGGACATTACGTTTGGATAAAAAACTTTAACGGCTTAGTTGGCGGACAGTATAATAGAAATAAAAAAAAGAAATATTTCTGTTACAGATGCTTATAAGGTTTTTCTAAACCTGAAAAACTACAGGAACATCTTAAATACTGTGTCAATATTCAAAGAATAACAATGCCCGGTGAAAAAGAAAAAGTCTTAAAATTTAAAAATTACAATCATAAGCTAAATATACCTTTCATTATTTGTGCGGATTTCGAGTGTTTACTCGTTCCAGTAGCTGGTGCAGAAAATGATCCTAATAAATCAAGTACAAGAAAAATACAGCAACATGTTCCTTGCGGAGTAGCTTATAAAGTAGTTTGTTGCGTCGACGATAAGTTTTCATTTATGATTAAGTTATATAGAGGTAAAGATAATGAATCTGAAAGTCCGGCGGTATGGTTACTAAAAATCTTACAGATGAAGTTAATAAAATTTCTAACAAATTATTTAAGACAGCTCCAATGAAAATAACATTTAAGCAACAACTTGAATTTGATGAAGCGGTTAACTGTCATATTTGCGAAAAGTTATTGGTAGACTCCAACGGAGTCTGTGATAAAGTGCGCGATCACTGTCATCTAACTGGCCAGTATCGTGGAGCGGCTCATAATAATTGTAATTTAAATTTTCATGTGCCAGATTTTATACCTGTCGTTTTACATAACTTTCGCGGCTATGATAGTCATATCATTGTAGAAGCTTTTGGTAACGAAGAAATTAAATCTAAACTAAAACTAAATAATAAGATAAAATGTATTCCAAATAATTTTGAAAAGTATATGTCAGTTACTCTCGGAAAATTACGTTTTATTGACAGTCTGCAATTTATGGCAGCATCATTAGATGAGCTCGTAAAAAGTTGTAGCACTTTTAATAATCTGCGAAGTTGCTTTGGTGAAAACTATATCGATCTGACAAAAAAAGGTATCTTTCCATATGAGTATCTCGACGACTGGAGCAGATTTGATGAAACTTCTCTGCCTAGCAAAGACAGATTTTACTCACAGCTCAAAAATGAAGATATTACAGACGACGAGTATAAATATGCACAAAATATTTGGAATAAATTTAACTGCAGAACATTTGGTGATTATCATGATTTATATTTAAAAACAGATGTGTTACTACTAGCAGAAGTTTTTGAAAGTAAGCTACAGCAATTATGGACTAGATCCTTGATGGTATTATTCTGCTCCCGGGTTGTCATGGGACGCTCTACTAAAAACAAGCAAAATAGAATTGGATCTCTTGACAGATGTCGATATGTTTAATTTTATTGAAAAAGGTATCAGAGGCGGAATTAGCGTCATAACAAAAAAAATATGCAGTAGCTAATAATAAATATCTAAACAATTATGATAAAAATCTCCCATCTAATCATATTATTTATCTAGATTGTGTCAATTTGTATGGTTGGGCCATGTCAGAGCCAATGCCCTGCGGTGGGTTTCATTGGATAACTCCAAAGAAACTGAAAAAGATTTACCCAGAAAATTTAATAATAATTTCCGACGTCAGTTATTTTGTTGAAGTCGATCTAGATTACCCTAATTCGTTACATGATCTACACAACGACTACCCATTTTGTGCAGAGTCTATGATGATAGATTACAGTTTACTATCACCTGAGCAACGAGCCATGACAACAGCAAAAAATTTGATTGTTAATAAGTTAGTTCCAAATTTGCTAAATAAAAGAAATTACGTTATACATTACAAAAATTTAAAACAAGCAGTAGATGCTGGACTAATTCTGAGAAAAGTCCATCGTGTGCTAAAATTTAATCAGTCTAGGTGGATGTCCAATTATATTGACTTAAATACCAAACGTCGTGCTGTGGCTAAGACCGACTTTGAGAAAAACTTTTTTAAGTTAATGAATAACTCAGTTTTTGGGAAGACAATGGAAAACATTAGAAAACGAGTTTCGATAGAAATTGTTAATAATGTAAATCGCAGAAATAAATTAGTTAACGATGACGATTTTGTCACCATGAAAATATTTTTTGAAAATCTTGTTGCAATACAACGACGAAAGACAAATTTAAAGTTAAATAAACCTATTTATGTTGGTGCAGCTGTACTTGATATATCAAAGTGGCTGATGTACGACTTTCACTATAATTTTACAAAAAAGCAGTGGTCAGATTCGGAGTTGCTATTTACTGATACAGATTCGCTAGTTTATAATATAAAATGTGAAGATGTCTATGAGGATATTTATAACAATAAAAATTTATTTGATTTATCAGATTATCCAGCGAGTAGTGGATTTCATGATGATGTGAATAAAAAAGTTATTGGTAAAGTGAAAGATGAGTTTATGTTTGTTTCGGTGAGAGAGTTTGTTGGACTTCGAAGTAAAATGTACTCCGTTATTCTCGACGATAATAAACTGACAAAGAAAGCGAAAGATATTCCTCGAGGATATGTGAAAAAGATGATGAATTTTAATGATTTTAAATCAGCACTAAATAATAATGTCAGTTTCATTAAGAAAAATGTCATTAGATCAAATCATCACAAACTTGAAACTGATACGATTATTAAACGTGGACTAAGTAATTTTGATGATAAAAGATATTGTAAAAACGGAATTAATACTTTAGCACTTGGGCATTATGCTTCTCTGGAAAATACAAATATTTTCTAGGCAGATTTTTTATCGCATGTTCAAATACATCAGTCAGCCAATCATTTATTTTTTCTTGGTCTTTTTCAGTTCTAACGACAAAAGTAATCCAGTACGAGCCATCAGATGTTTGAAAAATATGATTTTTTACAATTTTTCCAGAATTAACTTAAAGCATATCAGCTGCTAATTTTATCGAATCAAATTCAGTTATTTGTTTTTTGCTCAAATTAAATCCCATCGTTTTTATACTTGTGAACATAGAATTTCCACGTTTATATCTTCCTTGAGTTATTATATAATTTTCTGAAAGATATTCTTTGTTAAAACCAAATATTCTATAACTGTTTAAAAGAAACGGCCAATTAATGTTTGTTATTTCTTTTTTCTGTCTCATATTTTATATTAAATTTTATTTATTTAATTAATGATTGAAAATTAAATGTGTTTTTTTAGAAGGGAGATAATACTGTCTTCCTTGTATTTTAAGGGAGATAACTCTTTCTGTCTTCCTTGCATTTTAAGGGAAATAACTCTTTCTGTCTCCCTTGTCTTTAAGGGAGATAACTCGTAGAGTAAATTGCATAACATTATATAACCGTCGCGATTCTTTTATGTCGTATTCAGTAAGTTAATTGTCTGTGGTCAGTGTGAATCAAGCATAATTTGTAACAGAAAATGATATTTTACACCTTTTAACTCTCCTGTACATTATCTTACGTAAATTCCAGGTAGTTATATAGCTGTGCAAATTCCAGTAAGTTATTGATTTCCAGCTATGCAATGTACACAATAGATTATGCAACAGCTGTTTCACACAACAACATCCGGCAGATACTTTAGATCTTATCTCTTGTACAATGAAATTTCACTGCATTTTATTCAGCATAATAATTTCTAATCCACACCACAGTCTATTCAGTTGAAACGTACGTGAGATTTATTTTAGATTCACACATTGCAGTCTATTTAGTAATAATTTCAAACAAATAATCATAATAAAAATATATACGTGGTGAAGAAATAGCGAGGAAACTACAATTTTTTTAGTCTGTAACACTAAGTTCAACAAAAATGCTTTCACTTACCTGTTCGCATATAAATCCGCTTGCATAATGACACTAAGAAAATTCTGATGCCTTTTATACTGCCATTCTGGAAATTCCACATAGGCGTTTTCTGGAAATACCTGATTCCAGAAATTCTGGAAAATCACATGATTATGAGTCATTCTAAAAGATCACATGATTATGAGTCATTTTGCAAGCGGATTTATATGCGAACAGGTAAATGAAAGCATTTTCTGATATATATTTGGAGGGGTAGGGGATTCATGAGATAGGAAAACCTTCATTTACATACACTGCATAGTTTTCTCCGACAAAATTGAAAAGGGGTGGGGGTCTCCTCTCCAAGATCGAAAAAAAATTTCTGGCCACTCCAATAAAATATTTTTAGTCTTATTTTGAGCTGAAAATGACTCCTTAATAAAATTACAAAGTAGGTTTGGTTTAGGATCCGCCTATTACTTTACTGAAATTTGGATGAGGGTGGTTTTTGAGGAGAGGGGGTCTCTGAGGTGGTGAAAAAAAAAATGTCATAATATATTTATTTTGAAGGGGTGGGTGTCTCTGGTCTAGAATCCGCTTTTGGTTTAGGATCTGCCTATTTAACTACTACTCTGACTGTGTGAATTTAATGTTGGTGTTGCTGATATTTATTGTCTGAGGTAAAGGATGTGAATGAGAAAAGTCTTTGTGTTGTAATCAGAATGGCTTCAGTTTTATCATCATTCATCTGCAGCTTGTTACATGTCATCCATGATTTCACATCGGAAATGCACCTCTCTCTACATTGGATGGTAGCTTCAGCTTCAGTTGGGTGGCTAGATTTATATTTGGGTGTCATCAGCATACAATTGGTGAGACACTGGATGATGATCTATGACACTTGAGAGTGGCTGAGTGTATAGAATGAAGAGAACAGGTCCAAGAACAGACCCCTGTGGAACACCACAACATAAATCAACTGGGCCGGAGTGTGTTCCATTTAC